>JAIUZE010007521.1:0-19317 GCA_022085475.1 Heliosperma pusillum | reverse complement strand
ACAATACTAGTACCAAATAAAGTAGATTACAAAAATGAAATTCTTATTGATCTAAGCTAAGGTTTTGTTGTAGAAAAGACAGAAATAAACTAAGAACTAAAGATGAAAAATAAGAAGGAAATGAGAAAAGAGAGGCTAGTTCTCCCTCCTCCTAATCTAGGGTTTTCTAACCTAAAGAGAAATGTAAGAAGAGAAGAGAAGTATGAAGAGGATGTGTTTTGAAGAGTGGCTGAGGCATCCTTTATATAGCATTAGGGTTTCATGGGGAAGGGGTCATGCATTGATCACATAGGACAAAAAGGAGGAAGTCGAAGCAAAAGCTCGGATCAGCAGAGATCCTGGATCGGGTACACCACTTACCCGATCGGGTAAGTTGTATTCTAGATGCTTTGACGCTCGTTTCATCTCCCCTTGCATATGACTTGACTTTCATTATCCCCCTTGACCTCTTGAGTCGGGTTTTATGATTAAGTTTGATGTAAAGCGATGAATTCTTCGCCTAACTGATCGATCTTCTGACAACTGCAAAACTGTCTTTACTTCTTCTCTCTTTTAAATCAGTGAACCTTCTTGAAATGCCTTCGACATGGTCAAGCTTGCTTCTTCAAATCGTCGGGTTCTAGGCAAATGCTCGGGAATATAGAAAAAGGGCGTAGAAACGTCACTTTCCCTACAAAACAGGTTAGAAGATAGGAATTCGCCTAGAACACGATATTAGCTCATAAAGTGGCTTAACAAAGCACAAATGACATACAAAACCGAGCTAAATTGGGGGTTAAAATCATACAAATATTCACTTATCAAACTCCCCCAAGCTAAACCCTTGCTTGTCCTCAAGCAAACATAAAAAACAATACCAGGACAAGGGTTGCAAGCATTGGCTACTACACCATCAAGAAACAAATCTCAACGTAAAACTTTGGAAACATAATGAATCATAACCCAAAAACAACGTGGGCAAGAATGATACATAAACATGGCTGAGATTTACATAACGGCGTAGGACAAAGAATTTCACTTCAGAATTTCGGCTCTTGCATGATCTTTTGACAAATGGACTCTCACGGCACACTCGAACACTCATGTATGTAAAAGGTGATTTATTTATGTGTAAATGTTTTTGAGACACTCACCTATCTACGACTTATGAAAATGTGTCCGCAATCTAATATGGTAAACAATTTAAAACACAAGTCAAAGATCACAATGCACATAGAAAAGACCCCGAAAAAAACGAAGAAGGCTTTGGGAAATGGGTGAAAGGTGGACAAACAGTTATGGTCATGTGAATGTTAGAATGAGCTAGCAACTGACCAATGATAAATGAATACTCAATCCAAACTTTCGATTAATTCCCAAAAGACGAATAACGAAGCCAAAAGGAACAAATGGCTTATTACACACGAAACACAAGAGCGAACTCCTTCTAACTATTGAATTGACATTTTGAGGAGATACTCACAACTTCTTCTTTTATTTCTTTTTTCTTTCTTTTTTGATATTTTTTTCAATTTCTCTTTCTATTCCATTTTTTTTTCTGAACATAACATCACTTCTTGAACATTGTCGTTCTCCCAAATTCACTTTGACATGAAAGAACAAATCTTCTCAAAAGAGCACCCATACACCATAGTCTAGCTACTAGCTCAAAAGGTAGGCAGTTTTTTTATGTGTAGCTATTGTTTTGTGAAACATTTGTATGAAGGGGCTAATTTCGAGGGGTAATTTAGAGTGAAAGAGGCTTCAAATCTTAGTGAATCATGAATGCAATGCTTATAGGAATGAAATGAGAACCATACTTATGCGTTTTGACATGACACACATCACAAGGAGAACTACACACGCCTAAATGCGACTGGGTATAGATGTACCAATCTAAGGAGGTACCACCTTACAATATATGTAACTTGCCAACTGTCAAGATCAAGCGTACTCATCTATAGATTCATTCCATGCCTACTGTGTACAAGACTTCCCCATGTATGCACAATTCAATGAATATTGAATCATTATCTTTTGAAAGCTCTAAGTTTGGGAAATGTAACATGATAGCATAGTAAACAAGCAAGCAAAGCATGAAAAACATTCAATTATGTTCAAATTTTTTAATTTTTCTCTTATTCAAAAATTTGAAAAATATAAACAAGTAAAATGCAAAATGGGAAAATGCAATCCCTCCCCCAAGCTAAACATCACATTGTCCTCAATGTGAGCACAAAGACAAAACATGCAACGAGATGCTCAATGGGAAGAAAGGTAAAAATGGAAAAAGATGAAAGGAGAGTGAAGCTTACTAGTCAGCGCGGACTCCCCCAAGCTAGTCTTTTGGACTTGACAAGGAAGGTCTTTTTAGATTCTTCAAATACTCTTCCAGCTGCAAAGTAAATCTAACAAAACAACGAAAAAGGGAAAGCAAAAATAAAATGCAAAAAGAAAGGAAACACGGGTTGCCTCCCGAGAAGCGCTGGTTTAACGTCCCGCTCGACGAATTTTTCTATTAAATCATCTGGTTGGGGATTGACGCTCTATATAGACAATATCTAAGCATCCTATCATGGAATTGCTATAGTAGAGTTTCAATCTGTGTCCATTGACCTTGAATTATTCACCATTACTAGCCATTATTTCCACATAACCGCATTTGCTCACATATGTGACAGTGAATGGTCCAGACCATCTTGATCTAAGTTTTCCCGGAAAAATTTTCAAACGGGAGTTGAAGAGAAGTACTTGGTCACCGACATTGAATTCTTTTCTGATTATCCTCTTGTCGTGCCAACGCTTCGTTTTCTCTTTGTAAATCCTAGAATTCTCGTAAGCTTGCAAACGAAACTCTTCTAACTCATTCACTTGCAAAAGTCGTCTATCAGCGCTAAGCTTAGTGTCTAAGTTGAGTTCTTTGATAGCCCAGTGAGCTTTGTACTCTAACTCGACAGGGAGATGACAGGCCTTTCCATAAACTAAACGATAGCGAGATGTTCCAATCGGGGTTTTGAAAGTTGTGCGATAAGCCCATAAGGTGTCATCGAGCTTATTACTCCAATCGGTTCTAGATCTTGAGACTACTTTTTGAAGAATTGTTTTTAGCTCTCTGTTCAAGACTTCTACTTGACCGCTGGTCTGAGGGTGGTAAGCTAAACCTCGTCTGTGATACACACCATACTTGGCAAGCAGAGTGTCTAACTGTTTTTCTCCAAAATGAGTTCCTCGATAACTTATCACGGCTCTGGATACACCAAAACGCGGAAAGATGATCTTCTTAAACAGTCGTATCACAGCTCTAGTATCATTAGTGGGGGTGGCAATTGCTTCTACCCACTTTGAAACATAGTCGACAGTGACTAAAATGTAACGATTTCCATTTGAAGAAGGGAATGGTCTTTGATAGTCAATACCCCAAACATCGAATATCTCGACTTCTAATATGCCGTTTTGAGGCATTTCATGTCTTTTGGATATTTGACCCATTCGTTGACAAGCATCACAAGCCATAACAAAGTCTCTTGAATCTTTAAACATCAAGGACCAGAAAAACCCGGATCGTAAGACTTGGGCTACGGTCTTCGATGGACCATGATGACCACCATAAGCAGATGAGTGGCATCCTTCTAAAACTCCTTTTACTTCCCACTGGGGGATATGCAACGGGAGTATGTGACCAAGCCAAGACACGAGCCATGACACGAGCTCAAGACAAGACACAAACTCAAGACAAAACTCAACATCAAAACAACAACCTACATTCAGACAACACCATGACCAGCTATGACAATGTTCTATTCAGTCCAAGCCACAACCACTTCAAGCCTGCTAAGACAACACCACCACAACCAGAACAAAGCCTAGCCATCCACTTCCCAAGACTAGGCCACAACAAAGCTCAGCCAACAGCCCAACAAACCCAACACAACAAAAACAGCCCCCAGCCAAAAACAGCCTATCACAGCCTTTCTAAACAAGGTCCATGGGGCCCCACACAATCAAACAAGCCTAACCAACCCTCAAACCTATGTCTTGGGAAGGTCCTCTACAACTTTCCCCAGGACTTCCCCCCCCAGAAACAAACACACAAAAAGTTAGCTTAGGGACAACTTCAGACTGTCCAGATTTCAGCCTTTTTGCAGTAGTTAACATGTCACTATCAAACTTTCCTTTTATGATCAAACAAACTCGAGGGCCTTTTAGAAGGACCTTTGGCATCCATCCCACTTCAGTTGAGCTCAAGAATCAAGCTCAGAAGTCCACCCCTCCACCAGTTTCAACCCCAACAAACCCATTAAGGCAGATTGTCCTATTAGAACTACTTTTCTACTTTATTGCTTTATGCTGAACAATGTAGCTGTTATTTCTGTTTCTTTTGCAAACCCATTGTGGCCCTAGGATGTAATGAACGAATAGGATGTAATGTCCTTGCCTATATAAGGCCTTTTCCTAATGAATGAAAGACAGATTTGAAGTAAAATATAAAACTGAAACCTTGTTTCTGTTGCATCTCTTGGCTGTGTGCTTGAGACAACTTCCTTTGCTGTGTGCTTGGAAGTGAGCTTGGGTCCTTAGCTGTGTGCTGGGATCAAGGTTCAACCCTCAACCATTGGCTTTGTGCTTTGGTTAAGGTCCTATCCTTGTTCTTTAACAATCAATTCAAACAGAAACAGAGTACTTGCAAGTGTCTTAATCTTAGCTCAGTTTGTCATTGTTTAGTTGTCTTTTCTGAATAGTTTCAGTGCAAATTGGTTATCAGAGCTTTGGTTTGTGAGTTCATCTACCTAACTACATTAAAAACACAAAATACAACCATGAGTGAAGAGAGAATCACAGGTATTGAAAACACAGTTCAAGATCTTGTCAGAACTGTAATGGAGGTCTCTAGATCTGTCAATGAACTCCTTGAGGGCCAACAGAACAATGATACAAGGGGAGGCAGAGGTCGAGGAAGAGGAGCACCTTTCCCACAAGGTGGAGTAAGGAGGAGACAACCTGTAGATCAGTTTGAAATGTCAGATTCAGATGGCTCAGATCACAGTCTTCTCAGACACCAAGACAAAGATATCAAGGTAGAGATTCCTGACTTTCTAGGTAGCTTGAACCCTGATGATTTCTTAGATTGGCTAAGGTCTGTAGAAAGAGTCTTTGAGTTTAAAGGATACACTGATAGAAAGGCTTTTAAGGTTGCTATCATGAAACTAAAAGGCTATGCCTCACTTTGGTATGAAAACATGAAAACCTTGAGGGTTAGAGAAGGGAAAGAACCTGTAAAGTCATGGCTCAAACTGAAAAAGAAAATGAGAGCTAAGTTTGTCTCTAGGGACTACACTCAAGACATGTTCATTAAGCTTACTCACCTAAAGCAAGACCAAAGACCTTTAGAGTCCTACCTAAGAGACTTTGAACAACTCACTTTGCAATGTGAGGTTGTTGAGAAATCTGAACAAAAGATAGCAAGGTTCTTAGAGGGGTTGGATGAAAGGATAGCTAGCAAAGTCAGGTTACAAAACATATACTCCTTTGAGGAAGCTGTCAACCTGTCTTTAAGGGTAGAAAAATTGGGAAAAGGAAAGGCCAGTGTTTCTAAGACACCTTCCAGAACCCCCACCTTCAAACCTTTTGTAGGAGTTAAGATAGGAGAACCTGTGGTTCCTGTTAAGACTCCTTTCAACCTTGATAAAGGCAAGGCTGTTGAGGCAGGCCAAAGGAAGACTACCCCTCTCAAAAAGTGCTTTCAATGTCAAGGGTATGGACATTTTGCTAGAGAATGTCCATCTAAAAGGGCTCTGAGTACCCTAGAAGTAATCCATTGGGGAGATGATGAAGTGTTGGTCTGTGATGAAGAGATGGAAGAGCCTGAGGTAGAGGCTAGTGAGGAGTTGATAGAGCCTGATGCAGGGTTAAGTTTGGTAACATGGAGGGTAATGCATACTCAACCACAACCTTTGGAAGAGGACCAAAGACACCAGATCTTTAGGACCAGATGTACCATCAAGGGTAGAGTATGTAACCTCATTATTGATGGGGGAAGCTGCACTAATGTGGCCTCCAAAACACTGATAGACAAGCTAGCTCTACCCACCAAAGACCACCCCCTACCTTACAAACTCAGATGGCTAAACAAAGGGGCTGAAATCAAGGTGGATAAACAATGTGTTATACCTTTCTCAATTGGTAAAGGGTATGTGGATGAGAGTCTTTGTGATGTTCTACCTATGGATGCATGTCACCTTCTGCTTGGGAGACCATGGGAGTTTGATAGGGATGCCATACACCATGGGAGAGACAACACTTACACCTTCAAGTATGGGAAGAAGAAGATCACCCTAGCACCTTTACCACCTGCTTTAAAGATCAACCCAAACCCCATGAGTGAGGCTTCCAAAGAAGTCATGTTGATAAGTGAATCAGAAATAGCACAAGAGCTAAGTGAGCTACAACCTGTATACATATTGCTAGTCAAGGAGACTGGGATGAGTATCATTGATATCCCTGAAGAGGTCAAATCTATCCTAGAAAGTTATGGTGATGTCTTCCCTACTGAGCTTCCTAGTGGACTGCCACCACTTAGAGGGATAGAGCACCACATTGACCTAGTGCCTGGAGCTATCTTACCCAACAAGCCAGCCTACAGGAGTGACCCTAAGGCTACACAAGAGCTCCAACTTCAAGTAGGTGAACTACTCAACAAGGGCTATGTCAGAGAGTCCCTCAGTCCTTGTGCTGTACCAGCCTTGCTTGTGCCAAAGAAGGATGGGACTTGGCGTATGTGTATTGATAGTAGGGCCATCAACAACATTACCATCAAGTATAGGTTTCCCATACCTAGACTTAATGATATTCTGGATGAGCTAAGTGGGGCTCAAGTGTTCACTAAGATTGATCTGAGGCAGGGCTACCACCAAGTGAGGATAAGAGCAGGGGATGAATGGAAGACAGCTTTCAAGACTAAACATGGGCTCTATGAATGGCTGGTGATGCCTTTTGGGTTGTCTAATGCCCCTAGCACCTTCATGAGGTTGATGACAGAGGTCCTAAGGCCTTACTTAGGCAAGTGTGTAGTGGTTTACTTTGATGATATTCTTATTTACAGTTCAACTAAGGGAGAACATTTGCAACATCTGAAGTTGTTGTTTGAGGTCCTAAGAGAAAACAAGTTGTATGGCAAGCTAGAGAAGTGCACCTTCATGCAGCCTGAGGTTTACTTCCTTGGGTTCATCATCTCTAAGAAAGGGGTAGCAGTTGATCCTGAGAAAGTGCAAGCAATCAAGGAATGGCCCATTCCCCAAACTGTTACTGATGTAAGAAGTTTCCATGGGTTGGCATCTTTCTATAGGAGGTTCATACAAGGGTTTAGTTCAATCATGGCCCCTATTACTGAGTGCATGAAGAAGGGAGAGTTCAAGTGGAATGAGAAGGCTGAAAGGTCCTTCAATCTGATCAAAGAGCTATTGTGCAAGTCTCCAATATTGGTTCTACCAGACTTTAACAAACTCTTTGAGGTAGAGTGTGATGCCAGTGGTCTTGGCATAGGAGCTGTGCTTACTCAAGAAAAGAAACCTGTGGCATACTTTAGTGAGAAGCTAAATGGGGCCAAGCTTAACTATTCCACATATGACAAGGAATTCTATGCCATTGTGAGGGCATTGAATCATTGGGGACACTACTTGAAGCCTAAGCCTTTTGTGCTTCATTCTGATCATGAGGCTCTCAAATACATCAATGGACAACACAAACTCAACCCCAGGCATGCCAAATGGGTAGAGTTCTTGCAATCTTTCTCATTCTCCAGCAAGTACATAGAAGGTAAGAACAATGTTGTAGCTGATGCATTGTCTAGAAGGTCTGTAATGTTGACCTTCATGGAGCAAAGGGTGTTGGGGTTTGAATTTATGAAAGAGCTCTATCAAGAGGACCCAGACTTCAAGCATGAATGGGAGGTACACCAAGAAGGGCAAGTCAAGAAAGGGAGCAAGTACACAGCTCAAGAAGGATACTTATTCTATGGAAACAAACTGTGTGTGCCTAAGGGACCTTATAGGGGACTACTGGTCAAAGAGGTTCACTCCAATGGCCTTGCTGGTCACTTTGGGGTACAGAAGACCTATGACATCTTACAAGATCAGTTCTATTGGCCTAAGATGCTCAGTGATGTGCAAGATGCCCTCAAGAGATGCAGATCTTGTCAACTAGCCAAGGCACACTTTCAAGCAGGCCCTTACACACCACTTCCAGTACCCAACAAGCCATGGGAAGACCTCAGTATGGACTTTATTGTAGCCTTACCTAGAACTCAAAGGGGAAAGGATTCAATCATGGTGGTTGTAGATAGATTCAGCAAGATGGCACATTTCATTGCTTGTAAGAAGACTGAGGATGCATTGGGGGTAGCTGAACTATACTTTAGGGAGGTTGTCAAGTTACATGGGGTCCCTAGAAGCATTGTCTCAGATAGAGACACAAAGTTCATGAGCCATTTCTGGAGAACCTTGTGGAAGCTATTGAAGACCAGGTTATTGTTTAGTACTTCTCACCATCCCCAAACTGATGGGCAGACAGAAGTCACTAACAGAACACTAGGGAAGATCTTAAGGAGCATTGTTTCTAAGTCATTAAAAGATTGGGACCTCAAGCTAGCACAAGCTGAATTTGCCTTCAACAGAGCTCCCTCCAGCAGCACAGGTAAAAGTCCTTTTGAAACAGTTTATGGCACTAATCCTCTCATGCCTACAGACCTAGCACCAGTCAAAGGAAACAAGGCAAGCTATGATGCAAAGAAAAGAGTTGAGCAAATGATACAGATTCATGAGCAAGTCAAGAAGCAGATTGAAAGGTCCAATGAGTTGTACAAAGCTAGGTCCAAGGGGCCTAAGAAAGCAAGGGAATTCAAGGCAGGGGATCTTGTATGGTTGCATTTAAGAAAAGAGAGATTTCCAGACAAGAGGAGAAACAAGCTCATGCCAAGAGCTGATGGACCATTTGAGATATTGGAGAAGATAGGCACCAATGCTTACAAGGTGGATCTACCAGGAAGCTATGGTGTACATGGTACTTTCAATGTTGGAGACCTGAGTCCTTACCATGGTGAATCAGATGATGAAGGTGAGGAAGATTTGAGGGCAAATCCTTTTCAAGAAAAGGAGGTTGCAACGGGAGTATGTGACCAAGCCAAGACACGAGCCATGACACGAGCTCAAGACAAGACACAAACTCAAGACAAGACTCAACATCAAAACAACAACCTACATTCAGACAACACCATGACCAGCTATGACAATGTTCTATTCAGTCCAAGCCACAACCACTTCAAGCCTGCTAAGACAACACCACCACAACCAGAACAAAGCCTAGCCATCCACTTCCCAAGACTAGGCCACAACAAAGCTCAGCCAACAGCCCAACAAACCCAACACAACAAAAACAGCCCCCAGCCAAAAACAGCCTATCACAGCCTTTCTAAACAAGGTCCATGGGGCCCCACACAATCAAACAAGCCTAACCAACCCTCAAACCTATGTCTTGGGAAGGTCCTCTACAACTTTCCCCAGGACTTCCCCCCCCAGAAACAAACACACAAAAAGTTAGCTTAGGGACAACTTCAGACTGTCCAGATTTCAGCCTTTTTGCAGTAGTTAACATGTCACTATCAAACTTTCCTTTTATGATCAAACAAACTCGAGGGCCTTTTAGAAGGACCTTTGGCATCCATCCCACTTCAGTTGAGCTCAAGAATCAAGCTCAGAAGTCCACCCCTCCACCAGTTTCAACCCCAACAAACCAATTAAGGCAGATTGTCCTATTAGAACTACTTTTCTACTTTATTGCTTTATGCTGAACAATGTAGCTGTTATTTCTGTTTCTTTTGCAAACCCATTGTGGCCCTAGGATGTAATGAACGAATAGGATGTAATGTCCTTGCCTATATAAGGCCTTTTCCTTATGAATGAAAGACAGATTTGAAGTAAAATATAAAACTGAAACCTTGTTTCTGTTGCATCTCTTGGCTGTGTGCTTGAGACAACTTCCTTTGCTGTGTGCTTGGAAGTGAGCTTGGGTCCTTAGCTGTGTGCTGGGATCAAGGTTCAACCCTCAACCATTGGCTTTGTGCTTTGGTTAAGGTCCTATCCTTGTTCTTTAACAATCAATTCAAACAGAAACAGAGTACTTGCAAGTGTCTTAATCTTAGCTCAGTTTGTCATTGTTTAGTTGTCTTTTCTGAATAGTTTCAGTGCAGGATACAACGTCGATACAGACCATCTGAGCACTGCATGAAAAGATAAGGGTCATCTCAAATAAAGAATTTCGCATCATGCAAAAATCTCTTTCTTTGGTTATAAGAAAGGTCGGAGGGTAGCTGGCGACTGACAAGATAATTGGCAATATCAGCATACCAAGGAGAAGAGTCCGCAATTGCCATTAATGAATCATCAGCGAACGAATCATTAATTGGCGTCGGTAATCCTATTTCAATTACTCTTATCCTTGAGAGGTGTTCAGCGACTACATTCTCTGCTCCTTTCTTATCCCGGATCTCTAAATCAAACTCTTGAAGGAGTAAGATCCATCGGATAAGTCTAGGTTTTGCCTCGTTCTTTGAAAGCAGATATTTTAAGGCAGCATGGTCAGTGTAGACAATGACTTTTGATCCTATAATGTATGTGCGGAATTTGTCTAAGGCATAGACAATAGCGAGAAGTTCTTTATCAGTGGTGGCATAGTTGATTTGGGCAGGATCTAGGGTTTTACTAGCATAGTAAATTGCAAGAAGGAACTTTTCCTTTCTTTGCCCTAAAACAACTCCTACGGCATAATCACTCGCATCGCACATCAGTTCAAAGGGTAGATTCTAATCAGGTGACTAGATTATAGGTGCGGTGATTAAAGCACATTTGATTTTGTTGAATGCCTCAAGGCATTCCTTTGTGAAATTGAAAGGTGCATCCTTGAAAAGGAGCTCAGCCAGGGGCTTGGCTATTTTTTAAACATCTTTTATAAATCGTCGGTAGAAACCGTCGTGGCCAAGGAAACTCCTGATTCCTTTTACATTAGCAAGTGGTGGCATGTTCAATAACTTGGATCTTAGCTCGATCCACTTCTATACCTATTTTTCTGAAACGATGTGACCTAAAACAACACCTTCATTCACCATGAAGTCACACTTTTCCCAGTTGAGAACAAGGTCGACTTCTTCACAGCGTTTTAGAACTCTGGATAGATTTGTCAAACAATTATCAAAGGAAATGCCATAGACGCTAAAGTCGTCCATAAATACTTCCATGATAGATTCAACAAAATCTGAGAAGATACTGGTCATGCAACGCTAAAAAGTGGCAGGTGCATTACACAAGCCAAATGGCATTCTGCGATAAGCGAAAGTACCATAGGGACAGGTGAAGGTTGTTTTCTCTTGGTCCTCAGGGTGGATAGGGATTTGGAAAAATCCTGAGTAACCATCAAGATAGCATAAGTATTTGTGACAAGCTAACCTCTCTAGCATTTGATCAATGAAGGGTAGAGGATAGTGATATTTCCTAGTCGATTGATTTAACTTTCTGTAGTCAATACACATACGCCATCCCGTCACAATCCGTGTGGGAATGAGCTCATTCTTCTCATTTTTGACTACTGTTGTTCCTCCTTTCTTGGGAACAACTTGAATAGGGCTAACCCATTTAGAGTCAGAGATTACATAGATTATGCCAGCATCTAGCAATTTCATAACTTCATTTTTAACTACTTCCTGCATGTTTGGATTAAGACGGCGTTGACCTTGAACACAAGGTTTTTGGCCTTCTTCTAAATTGATTCTATGCATTCAGAAGTCTGGGCTTATGCCTGTTAAATCTTCAAGTTTGTAACCTATTGCCTTTCTATGCTTTTTCAAGACAGTCAATAGTGAGTTTAACTGATTTTCATCTAGGAGAGCACTCACTATGACAGGGCAATATTCAGACTCATCTAAAAAGGCATATTTTAGATTCGAGGGAAGAGGTTTCAGTTCAGGTTTGTGTACTTCTGCCTTGGCAGGAGTATCAATCAAGCTTATGAGCTCTTTGATCTCTTCAAACGGTATCTCTTTTCCAGCTAGATCCTTTTCCACCTCACTGATCTCGAAATTGTCATTCTCAGAGATATCCTCCAATAACAAGATTGCCTCTAAAGGATCCTCTATTATTGATGGATACAGAGATTCATCAATAATTGAGTTGACAATATCAATGAAACACCAAGGCTCTTCTAGCATGGGGCTTTTCATTGCACTGTTTAAGTTATAGGTGACTTTATCATCACCTACTTCTAGTGTCAATTTTCCATTTTTAACATCGATTACTGCTTCGGCAGTGTGTAAAAATGGCCTTCCTAAAATAATAGGGATTTGCGAATCTTCAGCCATATCTAGCACGATAAAATCGACGGGAATGAAAAACCTTCCTACTTTGACAGGCACATCTTCTAAAACTACCATAGGTTGTTTTAAAGAACGGTCTGCCATTTGCAGAGTGATACTGGTGCATTTGAGAATTCCCATATTCAACTTTTCGCATATGGAATAGGGCATGACGCTTACACTAGCACCTAGATAGCAAAGAGCTTTATCGATTGTGTAGGTGCCTATAGTGCAAGGTATAGAGAAACTACCAGGATCCTTTAACTTAGGAGGGGACTTATTTTGCAATAAAGCACTGCACTCAGCTGTGAATGCTATGATTTCAACATCTTCTAAAGTCCTCTTCTTAGTTAAGACATCCTTCATGAATTTTGTGTAAGAAGGGATTTGAGTGATTAATTCAGTGAAGGGAACCGTTACTTGGAGGTTTTTGACTACTTCCATGAATTTGCTAAACTGGGTTTCCTTATGATTTCTCCTCAAGCGTTGGGGAAATGGAACTTGGATTTTGATGGGTTCCTTCAAAGGTTCATCCTTCTTTTCAGGTTTGTTTTTCACTTCCTTAGCGGTGGATTGTTGGGTATCTTTTTGGCTCTCTACTGGTGTTGGCTCAACTATTGTTTCCTTTGGTTGCTGAGGTTCTTTATAAGTGGTACCACTCCTAAGGGTGATAGCATTAGCGGTGTCCCTCGGTTGCTCACCATGAGGTGGGAGTTGGCCTTGTTTCCTTTGGGCATTAGAGGCAGCCAATTGGGCCATTTGAGTTTCAAGCATCTTGATGGCAGCACTTTGAGCTTGATCACTCTTTTGAAGTTGAGCAAACATTGAATCTTGTTTTTGAACAACTTGGAAAAGCATGGATTCAATTTTGCTCAAACTTGAATTATTGGGCTGGCTTTGATTGTGGGGTGGTTGGTGTTGAGGTTGGTGTTGGTAAGGTTGATTGAAGTTAGGTTGAAATGGAGGTCTCTGGTTTTGAAAACCAGGTGGATTATAGGGCTTTTGTTGATGTGGTATGAAAGGTTGTTGAATTTGGTGGTGGGGATTCTAAATGTTGGTGCTTTTGTAGGACAGAAAAGGATGGTTTTTTGTGTTCTCATAATAGAAGTTTGAGAAATCATTGCTCTGCCTATACGCTTGATAGGCACTGACTTGCTCTAGCGAACTCCTACATTCTTGAAAACTGTGTCCTCCAACCCCACATGTCTCACATACCACTACGTGGTTAGTGACGTTAACATGTTCCTTGGATTGAGAAGAGCTTCCTACTTGTTGCTGCAGAAGGGCTAATTGGGCTTCTAGGAATGCTACTTTGCTAGAATCTGTTGGAGCAAGTGTCCTCCACAATAGTGCATTTATATTATAAATCTCATTTTGGAATATTAGTGGGATGACTAGTATTTTGATACTCCACGTCAGTTGATTAACGTAAATCGATAACGGTCAGCTGACTAGAGTTAGACGTTATTGTCGTATGACGGCGGTAATCAACTGACCCCTTTCGGTCACACCTATAGGATGAGACCCAAACAGAAATCTAATTATTTGTATACGATACATATTAATTAGTACTTTATATATATATTTGATATATGTTTAGTTACGAGAGTTAATTATTGGAAATTGAGTTACGAACTCATTCCGGATAAGTTTATTAGTCAATTATACGATAATTGACTGAATAAATTTTACGTCTTATTTTAATACGATTGAATAAGATTTAATTTAGTGATTAATAGTTAATTCATTAAATTAGTTGAGGTTATGCATATACTTTGAGGTAGAGGTGATTAGTTAATTATATTTACAAGGAGTTGTAAAATAAACTAACTAGGCATTGTGGGACCCATTATATATTGATATAATGATAAAATATCACTTAAAAGTTAAGTGTATATTATTTATTAATTTGAGTCATATAATTGTTATATGATCAAATTAACCCTTAATTATACAAGATAATTAAGCATATGATTATAAGTATTTGTGGGACAAATATCAAAAATCAAAATGGACCATATGTCACTAGTGGAGGCCGGATTATTGTAGTGTATAACATGATGATTGTTGTTTCTTGTATTACACTACAACATGTGATCATGTCATGTTTATGACACATGATCATGGTCTTATTCACTACTACACTCAAAGTAATTGCATGTGATTATTTTAAGCAAATTAAGAAGCCTCTAAGGCTTGGATGGCCGGACCATGTGTCCTTTATATGGACAAAATTGTTGTTCATTTCATAACACAAGTTCATTCTTATTTGCATGCTTATCTCACTAAAAATCCTCATCTCTCTAAAACCTCTCAAACACTAATATTTCCTATTACTAGAGTAGTAATAAAATCTAATATTAGTTCATCTTATCACTTGTGTTTTCTAGTAAAAAACTAAGTGATTAGTTTGGGTTCTCTCTTGGGTGCTTCTTAAAGGAGGTCTTCTAATTTGAAGATTACAAGGAGGATCATCTATTTCTTTCTAGCACAAGAACAACAAGAAAGGTGTTTCTTGTTGTGCCCATATAAACCGAAATTTCCCAATGTAAGGAAATTTCTTCTTAATTTTTATTATGCATTTTAATTTGCATGCATGTTACATAGATCTTTATTAAACACTAAATTAACAAGTAATTTAGTAACTAATTAGAGGAGTCTAATTAGGGTCTACGAACTTTCATGTGGTATCAGAGCTAGCTTGTAGCATGCATGTTGATTTTAAGCATTAAAATCGGGTTATACGATAACTTGAGTAAAAATCGAAAATTTATGTTAAAAATGGTTTTTACGAAATTTTCTGATTTGCATGCATACCTACTGACCTCAAAATGTTTGTGGTCAAATGTGGTGAATTTACGAATTATTTTGCTATTTATTATGATTTATGGCCTTTAAAACCGAGTTAACATGCGGTTTTATGTTAAAAGTTAACTAAAAATAGTTGCATGTTGAACCTGGACTCAAATTTTTAATATGTTCTCACATGCATGTCGTACATACTGTATGTAAATTTTCGTGACATTGCGTCATGTATTGCATGGTTATTGATTTTTATTGGATAAAAATCGATTTAAAGGAGTTATTTTGTTCTTAAAATTGAAACGTGACTTTCTGGAGTTGATAATGTTTTGTACATTTTATAATATTATTTATATCATCCCTGGTATAATTTGAAAATTTGTTTCATCATTTTACTATTTTAGTTGGTTTTTATTTGATAAAATCCGATTCTTATAAAGCTATTTGTTCATAAAATGATTTCAAAATTTTTGGGCAAATGTTTTTTGTTCTTAAGGTTCGTGGAAGTGTTCCAGAATATAAAAATATTTTTGTTTCAATTTTAATGATTTTTCATTTTATTTTGGGTTTAATTCATAAAAGTTATGATTAAACCTCTTTAAATAGCAAATGCGATCAATTCAAACTAATTAAATACAAGTGAAATTAGTGGGGACTAATTTTAAGTTCTAAATGTGTTTAGATAATTAGTTTGAGCTTAAATACGATTTAGGTGTTGATTATTGATTTTTAGTAGATAAAATCGATAAAATTCGTAAAAACCGACCTAGAATGAACATGACAAGTGTTGAGTGTGATTTTGGCATGATTTTACAGCATTTTTATTTATGTTGTTGAATGAATGAATGTCATTTATTTATTTTATTGCAAGTTGTACCTAGTATGGCCTAGATTATTTTAATCGGTATTACCCGTAATGTACGGGAATACCGATTTGGTTGTAATTTATTGCGATTTCGTATCGCCGTTTTGTAATAATTAATAATTTCATTTTATAGATCAAATGTATAATAGGAATTTGCTATGTATTCATTTGTATTTTTGTTATTATTTATTGTGAAGACGGTGATTCCCAAAGTCGGTGTTCCAAAAGACGGTGCCATATTGGAAGGCGTTCCAAGAAGAGGCAAGGGACCAAGGAGTTGGTTTCCGATTTGTAATCATCTAGTTAATTAGATTAGCTAGGTGGCCATACTAGGATTTAATTTGATTGCTTGCTTTATTTTTCCGCACATGCCAAAATCACCAACATGCATTTTATTATCGATTGTCAATTCAACGTTATTCAATATTCGCCGACTTAGTTCACTTATAGGGAATTAATAACTAAAATTGGCAAGACCTCTCACATAACTTAAAAAGGAATTGAGATTTAGCCTTACCAATTGAAGCACCTATGAACCCCGTGTTCATTAGGACAACCACAACGTGGACCTTTTTACCTCGGGTAAGTAGGGTGCTACGATCACACGCCTAAATTGGGTTGGACTCAACAAGATAAGCGTTATCTTGGGACTAGGAGATGGGTTTAGTTGAAATCCGTCGACCGAGAGTTCTAGGAGTAGAATTAGTCAAAAGTTGACTTACCGTCTTTTACATCAAAGTTGCATAACATGTTCTTTTGTCTAAAATGCGGGTCTCGGAATCGCTTATATAATTTCGTGAGGGGTCATTATATGAGTGACTTGTTTAAATTGGTTATACAAGTAAAATTGATTAAAACAATGAATGTTAATATTTCCTAATTTTGTTGTAGTTATTCATAATTCGCAATGGCAAACAATAACAACACCGTTCAACTAGGAAAAGACTCATTGCTAAGGTCCGTAATGGACAAATGCATCTTAAAAGACGATGGAACTAATTTCGTCGAGTGGGAGCAAACGATCAAGGGCGCGGCGTTATCGTATAACGTTTTGCGCTACTTGACCGAGGCACCTCCCAATGAACCCGGCCCAAGAGCCACTAATGCGGCCAAAGCCGCCTATGAGGAATACCTTAAGGTAGCAAACGACGTCAAGATGGTCTTGATTTGGTCGATGTCCTCAAGCCTTAAGCAACAATACATCACCCTTGGAGCATATGAGATATTCTCTACGGTGACATTGGCTTTTTCTCAATCACCCGAGATTCGCCAATACAATGCTATGACTCGGCTTTTTGAAGCCAAGCTAGAAAAGGGCCAAAAGGTTGGTCCACATGTGCTTAAGATGGTGGAACATATTGACACTCTAGATCGTCTAGGGGTTAAAATTCCTAAGAAGCTAGCGGTTGGCCGCATCCTTCACTCACTTCCTCCCAAGTTTGCCCAAGCTAGGGCAAACTATAACATGCATGGCATGGATAAGAGCTTTCCCGAGCTCCATGCTCTCCTTACCCAAGTCGAAAGGGATATGGAAGCAAGTGGGAGTGAGCAAAAGGATGTTCTTACAATGAGATTGAAGAACTTAAAGCTAGGGGTTCAAAAGGGTAAGGGAAAAGCCAAAGCCCAATTTAAGAAGCAAGGAAAAGGAAAGGGCAAGGCTATTATGTATAGCAATGCCAAGGCTAAGGGTAAGAAGCACGCCGAAGCCGAATGCTTTTATTGTAAAGGCAAGGGACATTGGAAACGCAATTGTCCCAAGTATTTGAAGGATAAGAAGGACGGATGTGTGACACCGTCAGGTATAATCCTCTCTTCTCTCTATATGATAGATATTAACTATGCTTGCACTTGCAATTGGGTATTTGATACTGGATGTGGTTCTCACCTTTGTAATCACTTGTAGGGGCTGAAGGACGTGCGAGCACTAGCCAAGGGTGATGTGGACCTACGAATGGGGAATGGAGCAAGAGTTGCCGCCGTCTCCATAGGAACTTATGTATTAACCCTAGCTAGTGGTCTTGAGTTGTATTTAAATAATTGTTATTTTGTACCCTCCTTGACTAAGAACATTATCTCCATTTCCGTACTTGAGGCGGAGGGTTTCTCTTTTGTAATCAAGAACAATAGTTGTTCGTTTTCTTTTAATGATGTGTTTTATGGTAAAGCCATCTCTATTGGAGGCATTTATGTTCTTGATAATGTTAATGAAATATATCATATCGAAAGCAAGAAGCTCAAATTAGGTGAACCTAATCAATCATACCTTTGGCATTGTCGTTTAGGTAATATAAACGAACGACGAATAAAGAGACTTGTTTCAACGAAACTTCTCAAACCATTTGATTATGAATCTTATGGTGAATGCGAATCTTGTCTTTTGGGCAAGATGACTCGTGCTCCTTTTACGGGAAAAGGGACATGAGCAAGTGAAGTATTAGGCCTTGTACATACCGACGTATGTGGCCCAATGACTCACCAAGCTAGAGGTGGTTACAAGTACTTCATTACTTTTACCGACGATTTAAGTAGATATGGATACGTCTACTTAATGAGGCATAAGAGTGAAGCTTTTGAAAAGTTCAAAGAGTTTCAACATGAAGTGAAAAACCAATTGAATAAGAAGATAAAAACCCTACGATCCGATCGTGGTGGTGAATATCTAAATTATGAATTTGATTCACACCTAAAAGATTGTGGTATAGTATCACAATGGACTCCTCCTGGAACACCTCAATTAAATGGTGTGTCTGAAAGGAGAAACCGCACTTTATTAGATATGGTTCGGTCGATGATGAGCCTTACAGAGCTTCCTGACTCGTTTTGGGGATTTGCCATCTTAACCGCAATATTTTCACTAAATCGTAGCCCGACTAAAGCAGCCAATAAAACTCCATATGAGATATGGAAAGGAAAGGTTCCTTATTTGTCGTTTATGAAAATTAGGGGTTGCGAGGCGTTTGTTCATGAGAAGTCTAATGACAAGCTCGCACCCAGATCCGACAAATGTTATTTTGTAGGATATCCTAAGGAGACTCGTGGATATTACTTCTACAACCGTCATGACGACAAAGTGTTTGTGTCTCGTGATGCTGTCTTTCTAGAAAGCGATTTCGTTTCTAAAAGGCAG
Source organism: Heliosperma pusillum (assembly GCA_022085475.1). Lineage (NCBI taxonomy): Eukaryota > Viridiplantae > Streptophyta > Magnoliopsida > Caryophyllales > Caryophyllaceae > Heliosperma > Heliosperma pusillum. The sequence goes on along the minus strand of JAIUZE010007521.1, from coordinate 150 downwards.
AGTGGGAGAAAATTCGAACTTGAAGAAGTTCGAGAGCCACAAACCGAAAATGAAGTGGAGGAAAACGTTCCCTCCTCGTCTGAAACGGTTATTGTCCCTAGAAGGTCAGGTAGAATTAGTTCTCACCCTGATCGTTACCTCGGATGTATC
>JAIUZE010007520.1:0-26798 GCA_022085475.1 Heliosperma pusillum | reverse complement strand
AAACCTCTTCTCTCACCCACCATTCCACCTCCACTCCCTTTCTCTCCATTTTTAAGTATTCAACAAGGCATAAATTTCCATTGAAGACGACTATTTTCTACGTAGGGACTAGGGCAATGGCGTAGTGTTGACTAGCTCATGAGCTACTTGTTATCTATTCTACCTTTAGGATGTGTTTGGATATGAGGATTTGGAGGGGAAGGAAGTGGGGGAAAAGGGAGGGATGAGAAATCCTTTGTTTGGTTAGCAAAATGGAGGTGGAGGGGAAATGGACCTCCAAGCCAAATTATTTCTCCTCCAACATAGAAAATATTTGGAGGAAAGATCACCTTGTTCATTCTCCCTTCCCTCCTTTCCTCCACTTTTGATATCCAAACACACCGATAACCAAGGATTGACAGTAAAAAGTTGACTCCAACAAAAGGCATCGTGTTTGAAAATGACCCCTTCTCCATAGAGCATAGACGAGTCATTGCCATTCGCTTTCCATTATGACCTCTCAATTCTATTCACCTAAAGATTTCTTCATTAAAAAAGAATAGCCTAGGCTTCTGGAATTTGCATCTCGTGTCCTGATTGCCAGACAATTGACAACAATATTGTTGTAAGCCTCACTGCCTCATATCCCGTGCTTACCTAACACACCGACATTCACATGCATTTTTTATGAGCCCTCTGTTCTGCACGAATGTTTGGCAGGATGTTTAAGTATACTGCTTTCTATTTGGTGCTTCTCCTTTTCTGCTTTCTGATGAGTTACCCATGTACTTATACATTTCCCCTGGCCGGTGTAACAAATGTCTTCATAGGATGTCTGCAACTTCGGAGTTTGTATAAAATGTGCCACAAACGTTGACAATATCATCTCCAGGCCACAAACTTTACCTCATTAGAGGGTATTTCACAAAAAGTTTTAACATATTTGATCTAAAAATCATACAATTAAAATTACAATATACTGTAGTAATTTAACATATATATTTATTTAGTTTAAAATTTAAACCAAAAGTATAACACTTTAACCTTAAAACAAATGAATACACACACAATGTGGTTTCAAATTAAACAAACTAAAAGAGGTATTTGACAATTGCAGGAATGTGGACATTGATGAAGAAATCTTTCCAGTTAATGGACACAGGATCAAAATTGAACACATCTTCATCTAGGCCATTTTTACGGGCTATCATTCGCAAATTTTCCGTGTTAGAGTCTACAAATCTGAAAACAATTAAGAATTATACATCACGATTAGTAAGATACTCATATAAGTAGATTATATTATATGTAAGTACAAATAATCGAGATGATGTTATAAGTATGGTTAAAATTGACTTACATGCCATTGAAGAACACATATGGTCTATAAAGTTCTACTAGTTTCATAATAATTTTAAGTTTCTTGTCTGTGCCAACAAGAACTTGCTGTATGTCTCTTGAACCGATACAATTAGCCAAGTTTAATGCCTGAAAAAGAAATCAGATTTCACCTTAGATTACTAAAACTCCGCAATATCATGTTTCTGTCCACCCAAAATAGAAAGTAGGATAATATAAATAAGCCAAATTCTCATTGAAGACGGACCAATTCCGTCTTCAGCTGAAGACGTGCCTTTTGTAAACAGTTAACGATAAAATGTAACCATATGACAAATAACCAGTTAGACCTTAGGAAATGGTAATGGTTATATTTATTATTAAACTGGTCACATTAATTTTGTCCGTCTTCAGCGAGACGAACTGAATAAATAAAATGGAGTTATAACTAAAACCAACCTTTCCCACCAAGAAGATCCATAGGTAGAGAATAACTTTGAAGATGAGTATGTTACTCAACACCAAGAGCTTTCGAACTTTTACAGGGTTGCCTTGTTTGTTGCTCCATGGATTTTTAGTGAAGTAGTTAAAATGAAATTCACGCAACTCATTGAAGGTTACTGGATTCCTATATGAACACCCAACTTGATATATTGTCAAACTAGCGTGATTTACATGAGCCATCATTGCCACAATCATCGAGTTTACAAACATATCGGCAGGTATCTGCATTCAATATTATAGACAGATTTGTAAACATATGATCAAGAATAGCCAACAACCTTAATTAGAGTCTTTCAAGTTAAGTTTTGGTGAATCGAAACATTTTTCATGTGGTAACTCTGTAATAACTTTTATCGAACCCTTCACCTTATAATTATAGAGCCTTTCAAGTTTAGTTGTTCACGGGGCATCTCGCCTATTAAACCTGACATAACCAAACCCTCAAGAGAAGTCGGTACAAAAATTATATAGTTTAAAAAAACTATGTAGACGAGGCATATTACCCGTTCACAACCCCACTAAACAAGCATGTGAACTACAAAATCTATGTTTGGATAGATGGTACTTATTTCAAATCCGCATTTAATCACCTCTATAAAAGATTATCAGACATGTTTCAATAGATCGAATTAGCGAGTTTAAAGCTTACCAAATCAAGTACAGAGGATCTATCAGCAAGGAACATACTTAGATGACCTTTCCCATAAATAACAGCCACACTATCAAGCGTTCTGTTATTCAATACCCACCATCAAAAAATTAGATACTAGAAAACCAAAGTTTACAAATGATGTAAGATGAAGCTTGAAACAAAGAGTTAAAATCTTATTATGATAAGCTTTAACAGTACAAATGATATTCAATTTCGAAATGAATCCTCTCAATTTCAAAACCGTCTCCTGAATCAATGAAGTATTCAGTGTCGTGTCGTGTTGTGTTGATGTGTTTGAATGTCAGACACATGATAGACCGTTAATATAAATTGTCTAACGAACATAACTCCGTGAACATACCTACAACCTTCCACCCAACCAGGGAAAGGCTCTTTGTAAGTGCTGCACACAATAGTAGGCCTCATAGTAACCACAGGTAAGTTTCCTCTGAACTTCCCAACAAGCATTTCTCCCATGGCTTTTGTAAAGACGTACGTGTTTGGCCATCCATAAAACTCGGCCCTGTTCATTTAGTTATATAAAGATTTTATTGGATTAGTCTGTCACCTGATCACGACAACATTATCTTAGTGCCTTAAATAGTTCTTCCATAGTTCCATCAAAATGTTTGTAGGAAGTAGGTTTATGCAGAAAAATGTACCACAATCAAATCTTTTACGTAATTGTTGATGCAAAATTAATAATGAAATTTGCAATCACGTACATCAACTACACAATAAGGAAAGAGAACACAATTTTATTTATGATTTAATGGACGGGGGTGCGTAAAATTTTCTAACAATGAAAATATCGAGTTATATGATAAAAAAGTTTGTTTAGTTGGACAAAATGTATGGTGACGTAACATTAAATAAAAGTTCTTCAACACAAAGATTAAACTCATAACCTCTAACTAAGATATACTCCGTAGTATTAACAACCACTAGACCCCCATAATTAATTGGGGAAAGGGGGTGCAGATGCACCCACTGCACTCTCGTCAGAATTAAACTCCCCTGTTTCAAATGATCATATTAAATAGAGAAACAAATATTTTTAAGAGGTGAGATTAACAAAGCTAAAAATCGAATGGAAAACGTATGAATAATGTAAAGAGTTAACTAAGAAACTGTACCTTTGCTTTCCAAAATCTTTGAGGACTTGTCTAATTGATTTCTCAGAAAGTTCTCTAGCTTTGAGATTGTTAAGAAGTTGGTCAACAAGTTTTTTCTCATTGTCAATATCAAGCCCTAATACACCATTTAAAGTCTCGCCCATCAAATAAGGAGTTTCTGATATCAGCCCTGCTTTTTCTCCACACACATAAGCTGGAATTCACAAAAAGAAATGCATAATTACTTAGTTGTTATGCTATGGAGTACTATTCATTATACAAGTTCATAGGTGCATAAGATTCTTAATAAGTTGGACTCAATGGAGATGAGGGCTAGTCATATATGCGGGCTAGTCCGGCTCGGCATGGCCACGGTCAATTTGAACCTGGCCCGACCGAGGCACAATCAGTTTTACCCGGCCTGACCCGCAAAATACAAGGGTACGACCAGGCCCGGTTTGAGCATATCATATCTGACCAGCCTCAGCCTTGACCCAGCCTATACCCACCCTTTTGGCCGAGTCCAAGTCACCTCCATTAGACTCGACCCAACCCGACATCCCCCCCTTGCGCGGGCTGTGCCGGGTTCAACAAATCAAGACTGGCCCTCCCTAGACCCGACCCGGCCTAGCCCGCACGTTTGACCAGCCCTATGATGGTAATAATAAGTTTAAGTGAAAAATGGATAATTATGATTTTCTTACCCGTTGATACATGAATGAGCAGCTTTATATTGACACACTTCTTTGCAAAGTTGACAACATGCAATGGTCCCATAGTATTAACTCCTAATGCCACATCATATCTGTTTGATAACCAAGGAATAATCATCATGTTTCTTATGGTATTACCACAATTTTGTGAGGACCAAAGAGTTAGACTTTGCTTAAGACTTTGCACAACATGGAATTTGTTTTTAAAATAATGCTGAAAAAATAAAAATTTATCGTTTTGGGTCGGTCCTAAAATTATTTATCGTTTTGGTGTCCACGTAGGCTCGGGATTTGCGAGTCAATATCGAGGCAGAGACACCCCATTGCCAGTGGCGTGTCTTCAATGAACATATGAGGCTTAATTCAACAATATGTTAACAAAGAGACACGCCATTCCGAATGGCGTGTGTCCTTCAGTAGACACGCCATTGCGAATGGCGTGTCTATTCAGCTAATTTTTTAGACTCAAGGCAGAAGCTTCAGCAAAAATCTAGGCATAAGACACGCCATTCGCATTGGCGTGTCTATTGAAGGAGACACGCCAATCCGAATGGCGTGTCTTATGCCCAGATTTTTTTTCCACTAAAATCCGACATACGGCCCTTCTCCCTCATTTTATTTCAAACACTTCCTCCCCCTACCTCTAAAATCCGATACCTTCATCTCATCTCAAACACTTCATCTCATCTCAAACCATCTCACAATTCATCTCCGACGTGTCTCTCACCTCGTATCTTTCAATTATTAATTGAAATTCCTAATTAGCAAGGTAATTACATCTCCTTTCAATTTTTGTAGTTATTTGTTTAGATTTATGCAAATTTTTCTGTTTTAATTGATTTAAATGTTGTTAATTTTGTTGTTATTGTTGTTTTTGTGCTTAAATCAAGTTATTGTATAGAAATTTATGCCATTGCTTGAAAAACCCCAAATCTTCAAACCCTAGATTAGTGTTTTGGGTATAATTTCGGTTTAGCTATGTCTTTCTTGTTTAAAAAACGCAATTGCAGCTACTATATAGAAATTTATGCCATTGTTGTTAATTTTGTTGTGATTATATAAAAATTTGTGGTTTCGGTATAATTATGTTTAGTTATGTGTTTTGGGAATAATTGGACAACTAATTGCTGATTTATACTAAATGTGTTACATTTTTGTTGTATAGAATGGAAATTTGTGATTATACTCTTATGTGTTATTGGGATGGAGAGGTAGTGGATCAAATTGGGTATGTTTGCTATAAAGGAGGGAATCAATGTTTTATTTTAGCTAGTACAAAGATGACATATTTGGAATTAGTAGAAGAAATATATAAGGGAATTGGCATTCAAAGTATGAGTAGTCAATTGAATGTGAAAATGAAATTTCCAAGTTCCGGGTGTTTCAAAGTTGTACCACTTAATTGTGAGGGAGCCTTTAAAGCATTATGGGCAAGTGTTCGTCATTCAAATGCTCCGTCAATGGACATATTTGCTTGGGCCGAGAGAAAGAAAACCGTGCTTGGCGAGGCACGCAATGTCCACCAGGGCATGCTCAAATACAATGAAATAAGGCTGAAGTGGAGAAATAGCTTAGGCATGCCACCTAAGCACAGTATAACATGACACAATACGCCATATATAGGTTGTCGGTCGTGCGTGTACCACCTTCCATTTCAGCAGTAGAACACGAGCCCACCTTCCCGTGCCTAGCCATGCCATATTCTTCTCCAGGCACGACATGGACTGGCACAAGGAACGGCCCAACGGCCCGACATGGCCAACTTTTATCTCTATTTAGATTATGTCTTTGGTGTAGTCTAAAATAATTGATCTTTCTTTTTTTCATCTTGTGTCAAAAACAATAGATAACTATTAGCCATTTAGCCGAGGCCCGAGGGCGTAATAAATAATAAAGAAAGATTGTTAAAAGAATAATGGTGGACACATACCTTTCGTCAAATTTGGTTGTTGCAGCTACATTAACTACAATGTCTACGTCCTTGAAAATCTGTGTTTTAAGATCGTCATCAACAAGTCCCAAATCTTCGTAGGATGTATCTCCTGCTACCGGAGTTATCTTTTCTGAAATGAAGGAATCAAAGTTTTCTCCCCATGTTTCCTTGAGTATTCTGAACAACTCCTTTCCTAAAACCTTCAATCATATAAACACATTGCTAAGATTACATTAATAACGTTCACTTCGGCTTTATAATATGACTACGTTCACGTCATCTCGTCAAGTATAGTATGATGTATGCTTCAATATGAGGAAGCCATAAAAAGTGCATTGTATTAAGTAGTATTGGTATTAATATTAATATTAATACTACGTATGAAGTTATTAATTCTCTTAATTGCGTTTGTTGTGTCAAGGAGCTCTGAAATGACCAGGTAAAGATGAGTAGTTGCATCATGTGGTGTTTATATAATGCTCATCTTCTCTTTTAATGTTATTATATAGATTATTACAGACTATATAATGAGCAAACATACCTCATCATGTATCCGGACATTGGCCGACTCGGAATCTTTAGCTCTTACAAGAAGGTATAACTTCCTCACATTTGGTTGGATTCTTAGTATCTTTTCCACTAAGACTGCAGTCAAAATCATAAAATTGATTAGTTTTTCAAAAAGTTGCTAACATACAATATATATATTTATGTATATTGAGAAATTTATTTGAAGTAAGAAAATAGAAGAGAGGATAATACTCTTTGCTATAAAACCAGTTGCACCAGTCACTAAAATTGTCTTGTTTCCAAGAAATTCTGCAGTTTTATCAAAATCCATTATAATCAATCAATTAGCTTAAGCAAAATTAATTGATTTAATGACTTTTTTTTTAATTATTATGATAATAATATGTAAGAGACTTTGGTACGAGTTATTGTTGTGTTTTGTAATGCAGAAGTCACATAAGCATGCATATATAGACTATGGAGGCAGTTAAATTTACGTACGTAGAGATCAAAGATGAGCAAAACGGTTACGTTAATGTATATATAATTAATATTTATGTTAATGATTGTGACTTGGATCACCTATAAGTATCTATCATTTATGCTTGGCAGAAGACGGTAAACCACTCCCACCCAACAAATCCACCTATTTGTAATTGTAGGGAAAATAAGGGGTCGTTTGGTTGCCATGGGGGAATATAAATTCACATGAACTTCAATATCACATGAAATAGAAATTCATGTGAATTACCTAAAAGTTGTTTAGTTTACATATGGGAAATAAGTTAATGTGGAATTGATGTGGGAATTACCACTTACCTAGTGGGGCTAGGTAAGTGACTTCCTACATAATGGAGGAATTTAATTACCATAGGAATTCCCACTTCCCATGATTTTGGCAACCAAACAAGTGGACAATATTGTAATTCATGGGATTTTCAAATTCCCATGAATTAAAAGGGCAACCAAACAAGTCCTAATACTCCAATGTTAGGGATCTTTCTACTACGTTTAGTGCCACTAAACTCGTCTCACGTCCAATCATTTGTTTATCATTTTTATTTTCAGGTATCTTATTCGTTTGTTTAGTTTTATGTATTAAGAATGTTTTTTATGAGCTGGGTAATTTGAATCTCAAATAAGACTATTATTTACTTGTCATCTACTAAGGTCCTTATTTTTGTGCCAAAAATTAAGGTAAACAAATGAACAGGACGTAGGAATCGGAATATAATTTAAGGTTCTTATATTTGTAAAAATTTTATCAAAAATAATTTCTAGACACTAATTATGTAACCTTATATTACTAGATTGTAGGTTAGTTTTCTTATCATGAGATCACTGGAGGACCTTTAGGTATGTTAAGAGTGGGTACGTCCCATTGATATATTTCATATGACTATTTAATTTTGCTCGTAGATAATTAATTATCACCAACACTACTACAATATTAGGTATTGATTTTAGGTATTTTACCATTTTCTAAAATCCTCCCAAAAAATAAAACAGGATAATAAAATATGATGAAAGGAACAATTGATTTTCACATACGTAAAAATAACCAAACTATAATTTCTTTTCTTTTTTCCAAAATAAGTAAAGGTGTTTTTTTGGCCAAAATGAGGGAACCATGTCGCCAAAAAGAATCAAACCCCAACCTCACAGTTGGTATAAAAAAGCTCTTACCACTCGTAACTGTTTATTATTTTTTTTTTTCAAATAAATCGAGGCTTAACACTATCGATTCAGTAACATAAGTCAATTATTGTGAGTTGTGACTAGTCTCCTTGTCATAAAGTATTCAACGTTCACCAAAGACATGATGTAAATTATTAGCCAAGAGGTGTGCTCAACTCTCATAGTCTCATAGGTGAAGATTGAAACACTAAACTCTCGGAGGTTTAGTTAGGTTAAAGGGCAAGTTAACCACCTTCATCTTTCGCTCACTCGATTAACTCGCACATAATTAAGTTTCGAAAACAAACGGCATGTTGTGAGAACAGGATGACATGTTATATGCCTAATGTCATTTAATGGATGGTTCCATAAACAAGCATACACCCGGGGCCTACCGTAAAGGTATTGGATGTTTGATGACTAGAAAAAACATACTCTAATATATTTTAGATCACAAATTCTTATTTCAGACGGACTAATTCCGTCTGAAAAATAAGACGGGATTATGTTGCCTTTTTGATAAAATGTAACCACAGCTTATATCAACTTGTTTTCAATAGTGGCTACATCTAACTGTAAAGTGCTTACAAAATCCCGTCTTATTGCTTCAGATCAAAATGGTCTGTCTGAAGCAAGATCAACTGATTTTAGATTTCCCTTGTGAGATTTAAAGGTTATAGTAATTACAACTTGAAACCTTTGGTACTATGTAAGAAGCTCCTCCCAGTCATTTGTTGTTATTTTATTTTGGGACAAAGACCAACAAAAGAGTAAGAGATTATTTGTGGTTCTACTTATTAAATGACAAGTTGATAATATACCCGTTGAGGTATCAAATTACTCATAAAAAATTATCCTAATATAGAAATGACATTAATTGACTGAGACACCAAAAAAAAATTGGCAACAAATTATCGGCACAGAGGGAGTATATTGAATGCATTGGCGATCACAAAATCAAAATTCAGGGAAGGACATGATAACAATTTAAGAGTATTCGAGAATTTTAAGTCTCGCATTTTATATACTACTACGCAGAAGGGTATTTTTGGCACCTCACATGCATGTGACATTTAAGAGTATCTATATTGTGTTAACCATACATATATAGACTGAAGAAAAATGTAAAGAATATGTTGAACATATCGAAAAAGGAAAATGTAACGAACTATTCGGATGTATGAAATGAAGTATTCTATTGAGAACTGAGAACTAAGTCTTATTCCATTGGTACCGATCGTTTGTTTTATCTTCGATTTGACACAATGACTAATGAGAGGAGAGAAAATCATTTATTGATTTTATTAATGGATGATAAGTGGTGTTGGAAATATAGAGTCTCTATAGGGGCGAGATATATTTAGAGAATAAATATTGTTGTGTCGTGGTATAGAGGCCACTGAATGAGAAACGAAATCGCCCTGAATACGGTACAAATCTATATAGGCGTCAGCCCCCAAGGTCACACAAAACTCCTAAAAGTTGTGTACTCAACAATTAGGAGTTGGAACTCATATGGTATGCTCAAAATTATCATAGAGAAGAAGTAGATGATATGGAAGATGTATATCTCAAATGACTACAAGATTCTCATATTTATAGTGGTTAATTAACACAACATTAACAAAGTTAGTGTCATAACCACCACCATAAACATGGGCCAAAAACATGGATTTAATGGCTATTATCATGCATTTAGTGGAGAGATTTTCCTACGAGGAATGAAAGCCATTTCTCTAAAATAATGTATCTAGACAACATTTCTAGCCTTAGCATTACTTCCAACAATCCCTCACTAATGCAAAGGATAGACAAGAATTCTGAGCATATTAATAAAGATCGATACTAAAGTATTAGTGTCTTTCGGCTTGAACTAACACGTTAGTGAAATGAAACAATTCTTTCATCATCTAGAGAGTGAACGAATCTTGAACTCCTAGACTCCGGGGTATATTCCACTCACATATCTCACCTTAAGTTCCAAATAAGTGCTCTAGAGAGATAGCCTAAGCTCTAGATAGATAGCCTAGGCTCTCATAGAAGGAGGTCAACCCTTCACACTCAATTAGGTGATTGCGTCAAGTCTATCTCCGCATAGACCACTCACATACGAGCTATATAATCATTAAGATTTCTAAGGCTCAACCTCTTAACATACAGTCGGCGAATTCATTAAGTCCTTCTCAACAAGACCACCTAAGCATAGGGATATAGATTCATTAAGAGCTCTAAGGCTCAACCTCTAAACATAGTAGTCGATGAATCCATCAAGTCCTTCTCAACAGGACCACCCAAACATAGGGATATAGATTCATTAAGATAAATATCTCAGCCTCCATTATTACGGTGATCTTATCAAGTACGTCTTACAAGGACCACCCAAATTTGGGCTATAAGACCATTAAGAGATATAAGCTCAACCTTCCAAAATAGACTACCTGTCATAGGAATGGGTTGTGTACACAAGTATGAGTCTATCTATGGCTTCGTTAGAGCACCCTCACATAAGCAAGTTCCGGTATCCACAACAAATTCCTCAATCAATAGGCTTCCGCCCCCATTCCCCTCGACCCCCGTTCCCCTCGACAACTGTAGGACTTCTATTAACTTTATAAATAAGATGCTCATTTGTGAGCGTTTTATTCTCAATCAACTTTCTCAAGTTTGCATAATATGTGTAAATTCGCAATTCACTATATACATCATTTTAGCAATATCAAGTTGAAATTAACATCATATTATATATAAACATTAAAAAATAATGCCCCCACAATTAGGTAACTGCTTCACAATCACCCTGCATCTTATCATGTAAGGTTAAGAGCAAAAATATATCTACACAAGAGACAAGGTTATAAATTTATAATAGTCTTCTCAATAGACTTTAGAAAAAAACCATAAAAGGTGAAAGTGTACTCACCATAGATCTCATATTCTCGTCAGCCATTACCTTTGTTCCATCAAATATCTTTCAAGATATCCAACATAGTGCAACTCTCAATATTGCATCTAGTTGCCTCACCAAACGAACAATTTTCGGTAATGAGCACACAAACAAAATGTAGTAAGAGCATAAGCTAGATTGAGTCAACTAGGGTTGTTCATTGACGGTTCAGTGAACCGAACCGAACCGTTTCACGGTGAACCGCTCAAACGGTTCGGCTGAAAAGGGAACCGTAACCGAATCAGTTCATGATGGTTATTTCGGTTCGGTGAACCGGGTATAACCGGTTCGGTTTATCGGTTAACCGGAACCGATTCTAAATATTTGTTTGGAGAAGGATTTTACATGTTACCGGGTTTGCATTTGGGAGATGATTTCATATACTTGTACTAAACAAGTTGCACAACAACCAAGACCAAAACAAACACTCAAAACCCACATAAAAAAAGCACAAAATGAACTTACAGGAACAAATTGTGTACAAGGATTAACTAAATACAAGAGGACGATGTACAGACGGTGGCAGGCACGTGAACGGCGACGATGGTAGACTAGTAGGCACCTGAACGATGATGACGACGATAGGAAAGTGACGCTGGAATGAAGTGAATGGCGACGGTGGAAGGCATGTGAAGGGCGATGGTGGCAGGTACGTGAAGGGCGGAAAGAAAATGAACTGCAACATGAAGGTGTATGATGGCGATGGTGATGATAAGATGAGAATGAGAATGAGAATGAGAATGAGAGATGAGTGAGATTGAGAGATTGAAGGAGGCGTGAGATTGAGAGAATAAGAGGAGAGTTAGGGTTATATTTTAAGTTTTGGGCCCATTACTGATTCAGCCCAAAAGAGATATAAACAATATTAGTAATTCGGTTCGGTTTCGGTTAACCGCGGTTACCAAAATTCGAACCGAAATTGAACCGTTTGTGAGGTGGTTAAACCGGTTAGGTTCACCGATCTGATTTTGTTTTTCGATTCGGTTAACCGAACTTAAAAAAGGGCGTTTTTCGGTTTTTTCGGTTCGGTTAATCATGAATACCCCTAGAGTCAACATAGATTATATACATTAGACTTCTCATAATAGTCCAAACATGTTCTCTTATAACTCTTACGTCATTTAAAAGAACAAATATACATCATCATCTTATATTAAAGAACAACAAATTAAATCTTGATGATTGTTTCACTTATCTTTTCTCTCTGCTTACAAATAGAATTTTACTCCCTACACACGAAACCAATCACATAATCCCATATAGAGTGGTGTATGTCAAGTATAACATAATTGAACCTTACACAACCATTATCTATCGGTATAACCAATAAAATATATTTGGATCAATTTATTACGCATAAAACATAAAATCATCTTATTATATGTACTCATCACACAATATATTTCTTAGATATATAATTATACTCTTCACATATTATATATAAGGTATCAAGTATCAGAGTCAAATTCTTTTGAGTCCACCATTTCCATAGAGTCCTTGAGTCCTCATTCTAGCCATTGGATGAGGGAGATGGATGGCTGAGATTTGGGAGATTAAAAAACACACTTATCATTAATTAATTACTTATGTACTAATTAATTAACTTTCTCTCTACTTTTAATTAATCACTTTTGATCACTTTTAAGCAATTTTGAGCTGCTGAGATTTATGAGTGTAACTTTGATGCTTGCGAGTGTAACTCTAATGTTTTAGAGTGTAACTTTAAAATTTTAAGGCGGTTTGTATGTAAAAATTTGAATTTAAACAATTTTAACACCTTACGAGTGTAACTTTGATGCTTTTCGAGTGTAACTTTAATATTTTCGAGCGTAACTTTAAATTTTGAAGACGGTTTTCTCTATAATAATTTGAATATATATAATTTTAACATTCTACGAGTGTAACTTTGCTAATTTTCGAGTGTAACTTTAATTTTTTTTTAGACGGTTTTGTATATAAAAATTTGAATTTATATAATTTTAACATTTTACAAGTATAACTTTGATGATTTATGAGTGTAACTCTAATATTTTACGAGTGTAACTTTAGTAATTTTAGGTCATTTTGATTGGAATTTTTTGAATTTTATTACATGTTGAATTTATGTAATTTAATACAAATTTATGAGTGTAACTTTAGTCCTTTAGGAGTGTAACTGTAGTCATTTATGAGTGTAACTGTAGTCATTTATGAGTGTAACTATAGTCCTCTAAGAATATAACTGTAATAATTTATGAGTGTAAGTATAGTCCTCTAAGAATGTAACTGTAATAATTTATGAGTTTAACTGTAGTCCTCTATGAGTGTAACTGTAATCCGACCACCACAAACCAACCCACACTCACAAAAACAGTAGATCTAGGAAAAAAAATGAAAACAAGAGTAAAAACTAAAAAAAAGAAACAGATCTGACATCAACAAGTGTAACTTTAAAGGTTATTTTGTGTTACTTTAATAGTGTTACTTTAATAAATACTGTGTGTTACTTTAATAGATGGTATATGTGACTTTAATAAATAAAATGTGTAACTTTAATAAATAAAATGTGTAACTTTAATAGACGATATATGAGACTTTAATAAATAAAATGTGTAACTTTAATAGACGATATATGTGACTTTAATAAATAAAATGTGTAACTTTAATAGACAATATATGTGACTTTAATAAATAAAATGTATAACTTTAATAGACAATATATGTGACTTTTATAAATAAAATGTGTAACTATAATAGAGAATTTGTGTTACTTTAATAGAAGTTATTGTCACTTGACACTCCTTTTTCAGATCTAGAATTAAAAAAAAACACAAAACCAGAACCTAAAATAAATTAAAAAAAAAAACAAAAAAGAAGAAGAGAGGACTAAAAGACTAAAAGAAATCAGAAAATTTAACAATTTAACCAACAAAAAAATAAAGACAAATCCGAATTTTTTTTTTTTAAAAAAAAAGAAAGATAAACAACAACAACGACACCATAACCGCCCTAACCCAGATCCCCCACCAAACCAGCACCATCACGGAACCACCACCACGAACCCACACACCCGCCCCACGACAATAACAACAACAACCACACCGTCAACAACAATGCAGATCTGGGAATAAACCCAGATTTGAAAAAAAAAAAAAAGAGAAATGAGAAGAGAGGGAGGCGCCGGGGTGGTGGAATAGGAGGAGGGAGGCTCCTGTGGTGGTGAAGAAGAGAGGAGGAGCCGTCGGTAGTGGTGAAGAAGGCAGGTGGTGGAGGCCGTGTGGTGGTGAAGAAGAGAGGAGGAGCCGTCGGTGGTGGTGAAGAAGCCGGTGGTGGAGGCCGTGTGGTGGTCTAAAAAGAAGGGAGGCGGGTGGTGGTTGTGTGGGTGGCGTCGGAGGATGGAGGTAGCAGTGGCCGAAGGTGGCGGCTGGTGTAGGAGGAGGCGGAGGAGGGTATATTTTTTAGATCTAGGTTTTTTTTTGTTTGGTGGTTGGTTTGAATTTAGAGAGAATAGAAGAGGTTTTTTTTAGAGAGAAGGAGGATTGTTTTTTTATAGAGAAGGAGGAGTGTTTATGATGAATGAATTGTGTGAGTAGTGAGTTAGGGAGAGGGATGTATTAGTGGTTTAATTAGTGTGGATGTGAGAGAAGTGGGTTAAACACCTAATTAATGACAATTTCCTCTTTCAATTTTAGTCATCCATCTCCCCATATCCAATGGTCCTAAAGAGGACTCAAGGACTCTAAGGAAGGAGGTGGACTCTATTGATCTTTACTCTCAAGTATCAACTCTAAACTCCATGAATCCTCTAAAGATTAAAAGATTAACACAACTCCAAAAATTCCGCTCAAATTCTCCCGCCCATGTAGCAAAATTGCGCTCAAATCTTTTAGGCAAAATTGGAATTCATGCTTAAAAGATTTTGTTCACATGTTATTAATTGATTGATACCAATTAATTATTAATTAATTGGAGCCCACGTTTAATTATTATTGGTTCCAATTTTCAATTTCCAAAGATACAAAGTAACATATCATATAAAATAATAATATATACAAAGTACCAATTTCCACGTTTAATTAAGTGAACTTCTTCATTTTTGATAATGAATTAACTCGGAACTTCTCATGCATGCATCTTCAATCCATATTTCCTATTCATAAAATAATATCATATCTTATGTAACTCTACTAACTTCAGTATATGCAAAAATAACGTATCATATAAAATAGTATATCATAAAATGATACTCCCTCCGTCCCGGTCATTTGTTTAACATTTCCATATTAGGGTGTCTCATTCATTTATTTGCCTTTCTATAATAGAAAGATAATCTATGAGTAATGTGATCACCAATGGGACAATTGTCCACTTGTCATCTATCTAGTATAACCACAAATGGTCCCTTCCCAATTTCTTAATCATTGTGACAAAAGCAAAGGTAAACAAATGACCGGGACGGAGAGAGTATCATATAATGTATAAAGTATATCATATCCCCTATTAACTAAAAGATTAACACTACTAAAAAAATTCCGCTCAACTTTTTCCGCTCATTTAGCAAATTGCGCTTACTAATTATGGAAAGTACTAATTATTCTATCTATATTAAGTAATATTGTGACTACTTATTCTTACTAATTAATGAAAGAACTAATTAGCTACACTAATTGATTATTGACAAGTAGTACATACCGTAAATACATATATTGAGCACTTTACCAAGATTATCTCCAAATTAGTGATGAATATAAATATCGTAAACACATATATTGTGTATGATTAATTAGTATCACTCTCTACCGAGATTTTCTTTGGCTCAAAGTTATCAAAAAAACTTCTTCACTCGTTGTAGAATGACAAGTTCCATATAATATCTCAAATGGTTTTGTAAGACATCTTCAACTTATGGGCATATAAAAAATTATAATAATAAAATTTTCATAAAATATCTAAAAATGATTTTGTAAGACGTTTTTATAATAATGTCTCTACTCTAAATTATACTCCGTATAAGTTTTAAATTTATATATTATCAATAAGTTTTGTTTAAGACGGACATTATCCGTCTTAAGCTTAAGACGGGTTATGTATGACTAAAGTATAGACTCCAATGTAACTCTCTCTCTCTCTCTCTTACGATGTTTAATAAGAAGTTACTACAAATAGTTATCCTCTATTTCTTAATTGAACTAAATATCAATAATTTAACGGAGTTTATTTTTGCAGTACGTTTTTTTACTCATTTTAATACTTTTTACACCATATATTCCATTTGTTACATTTTCACAAAAACACACATCAAACATCCTCTCTACCTTCTCTACGGATTTATCGTTAAAGAGTTTCTCAAAATACTTTACTAATTAAAATTGTAATCCGTACGCATATTATATCGATTACAATTTTAATTGTAATCCGTAGGTATTAATAAAATATTTTATAATATACGTACGGATTTATGGTTAAAGAGTTTCTCAAAATACTTAAACTAAGTTTAATGAATAGCTAAATATATAATTGTACATAAATTCTCATTTGTGATGGACCTACCCGTCGCAAGCTTGCAATGTGTCAAATTCCCCTCACAAGGAGCAAGTGAGGGGCAAGTGAGGTGCAAATGGTGCCCCCACTTACCTTGCCACTTGCTCTTTATGAAGGGGATTTGACCCGTCGCGAGCTTGCGACTAGGGGTGGCAATCGGGTCAGTTGGGTCGGGTTCGGGTCGGGTCATGTCGGGTTCGGGTCGTATCGGGTTCGGGTCGTATCGGGTCAGACAACCCTTTCGGGTCGGGTCGGGTCGGGTTCAGGTCGTTATCGGGTCGGGTCATTTTCGGGTCAAATGATACATCGGGTCGGGTCGGGTTTGGGTCGGGTCGTAATCGGGTCCGGTTATTTTTTCGCAATATTTCAATATTTTTCCATTAAATCTAGTTTTAAATTATTATTTGGTTTAATTAATTCATTATTAAGTCAAACATATCAATTTAAACAATAAATCACTTTCATTTTGATCATTATTAAGGTTAATAATTGTCAGAGCGTCAATTTAATCGGGTCAATATCGGGTCGGGTCAATGTCGGGTCGGGTTCAGGTCGGGTTCGGGTCACTGATTTTCGGGTCGTCAACGGGTTACGGGTCGTCATCGGGTCGGGTCGGGTCGGTTTCAGGTTGCAGTATTCTCGGGTCGAGTCGGGTCGGTTTTGCTCGGGTTTCGGGTCGGGTCAGACTTGTCAGCTCTACTTGCGACAGAGTGCCCAGTTACAAGCAAGTCTTATTGATAATTATAATCGACACCGCCTAATGAATGCTTTGTTTATTTTTTTAGAACAGTAGCATGCACATGTTTTTAGCGTAAAATAGTGCTGAAAACTCCACCAATGATCACCAATGATCATAATTAGTGTATGGCTTGTTATGGAGGTGGCCATGCCCCACGGGCTTTACTAGTCGGGTAGAGTGAGTGCATCTGCAACCCTTTTTTTATCCAGTTGGTCTTAATTCAGATGGATCATTTTGGTCTGAAGTAATAAGACGAGATTTTGTAACCACTTTACAGTTAGATGCAGGGACGAACCCACCTAGTAGCAAGGGGTGGCGACCGCTACCCAAACGTAAAAAAATCGGTTTAGAAGACGGATTTGCGCTACCCCAAATATTGGTAAATAATAAATAAGTAAATAAGTAAATGTTATCCCACTAAATGTACAATAAACATCTTGTGGTTTAGTGGTAAAGGCTAGGTTTTCACCTATTTATCCGGGTTTGACTCCCCTTACAAGCAAATTTCTTTAAATTACAGAATTCCCAAGATCTCATGCATGTTAAGTATTAAGATTAAACAAAAGGGTGATTAGCAAACTTACTTGGATGCGGAAGAATTCCAATAATATGCTAATAAAAGAAGTATAATAAAACCCAAATCGCAGCTTCGTGAATAATAATATAATCCGTGAGACCGTCTCACAATAACGCCCCAAGTGTTGCGCCTCTACCGGTATCCACACAATATGAGTGTGTATGCTAGTACAAACTTTATGGGCAATTTTCTTCCCTCTTAGTCCCTTGAGATTTTTCTGTCTTTTTTTCTTTGAATATTTCAACCTATTTTTTTTTTTTTGCTACCCCATACATTAAATCCTGAGTTCGCCGATTTTGTAACCACTTTACAGTTAGATCACTTAGATGTAATTACATTTTATCAAAAAGTGACAACATAATCCCGTCTTATTTTTCAGACGGAAATCGTCCGTCTGAAATAAAAATTTGTGTTTTCTATAATAACTAGATAGTATCTGTTTAGGTTAAAAATTGACCAAATCTATTAAACCGTTTATGGAGGGGTCAAAATGATCTACTCTTTTTAGCCTTGAAATGGGGGTTGATTTATATGTGATTTGTGATTGAATACGGATAAATACTAAGCAAAAGTGACGACGAAAAGAACACTGAAAGTAAAATAAATGAACAAGGACACACGAAAATGGTGACACGGAAACCCAATGTGGGAAAAACCGCGAGGGGCAGTTGAAATCCCACCAATTAATGCACTATAATTATTCTCTAGGGTGTATTTTGGCGGAACTATAAGGTCTGCTTTGGCGGTACTATAAGATTCTTGCAGAACTAATGGTATATATATATATATATATATACTCTGACAAAAATACAAGAGATACTCTGGCAGAACCACCGGATTCTGGTGGTACCAAAAGATTCTAGCGGAACGCGGGTGGGCTACTGAGAGTACAAATGTTATGTAAAATATATTACTAGAATTTGGAGGAATGACTCGAGTGTTATGAGTATGAGAATGAGAGTGTTGTTGAATGAGATGTGGAGTGAGATGTGGAATGAGATGATCACTTGCTTTTATAATGCCCAAACCCTAGTAGACTCCTTCTAACGTCTCTCATAAGCCTCCTCCTAGCTTCACTCAACTCTTCCTCTTTTCTAGGAGGTTGTGTTTGACTTATTCCAATTGTTTTTACAGTGCACATATGTGCGAATTTGTTAGCATTTATGTGTTTCTTCTTTTGTGATCCAACGGTCCCCTTTACTCCACGTCATCGATCCATCTTTTCTCGGATAAGCCAATCATATGTTGCCACATCACCATGCCAAACACTACTGATTTTTGCCCATAACAATTAACCCTGATATGACGGTTTTGTACCATATTTACCAACCCAATTCTTAGCTACTTTAGCATTGATATATGTTATTTATAGTTACTTTAGCTCATTAATGCATTTTGGTAATAGTTGCATTGTTTGAATGTATTTCTACGCAATTCCGGTTTAATGTGTAGGTGCCATGTTCGAGAATCGCATTCCTAGTTTTGGAAGTGACTTGGACATTTTTACACTTATTCCTTGGACTAAATTCATGCCAAATAATGGGTTAATAAGAGTTAAAATCTTGTGAATTAAAGACAAGTCAAGGCCCAAAGCTCAAGGTCAAAGCACGGAAGCAAGTGAAGAAAAGGAAGCGTCAAAGGAAAAAAAAAGGGTCGCGTGGAGCGGCAAAAAGGGTTGTTTCAAAAGCCACGTGGAGAGGCTAGCTGCGTGGCGCGGTTCAGCATTGGATTCCGGCGGTTTCTTCTAATTCTCCATTATTTCGAGAATTATTTCAAAATTATGAGACTTTATGAAGATGTCTTTTTGAGACCTATATAAGAACATGATTGTTGATAATTTTAGATATATCTTCTTCCATCTTTTAATCATTATAAAACACCAAATAATTCCTAGTTTGCTTTAGTGAATACTTTTTGTATGAAAGACTAGCTTCCGGATCTTGGGTTAAGCAATTGAAGCAAATGAATTAGTATTTTGTAAGACTCTTTACTCTATATTTTTACCTCTTAAATATTGATTTATATGCTCAATTTATTATTATGATTATTGATAGTTCTTGCGAGTTTGATCTCCTAGTTTGTCTTATCTTTAATCTATTACTAGTTTAGGAATTTGAATCTTTTGTTCACTTGCCTAGACATTGATATATTTTTACCGTCTCCCGGCGGACCACCAATATAAAACCAGTAACCATTCACAATCACAAGGAACATCATCATCATAATCAACATATACAGTAACCAACAACAACATCATTATCAAAAATAGCATACATCAATCAACATAAGAAAGTACTGAATAGGGAAATCCTACCTCAAAGCAAATCCCGCAACTAAGCAAGACAATCAAAAATTCTCTTCTATGAATCCTTCAATTCCCCTATTAACAAGTAATAGTCTAATTCAATATCCATCTAATCCCCATCTCAAAACAGATTAGAGCTTCAACAACCCTACCCAACAATACTAGATAATTAGAAATAGGAATACAACTAGATCAATGCAAAGAACGACTCCGACTAACTAACAATGACGATTCGAGCCTTAGAGATGAATTAGGATGATTAATGGAGTTTTTGAGAGACTTTAAGAGAGATTAGGGTTTTAATAATTAATGTTTAACCGACAAATCAATTTAAGCTTCTTATTCATCGCAATTGAAAACCGCTCCAAAAATCAGTCAGACCGGTGCACTCGGTCGAGTGCACAAAACACTCTATCAGGTACACTGCACTCAGTCGAGTACTCACCATATTCGGCCGAGTGCCACTCAGACAAAAGACTATCTAAGCGACAGACTCGACTACTCGGCCGAATGACCCTTACTCGGTTGAGTACAAATACTCACTCGGCCGAGTGATCCTTACTTGACCGAGTAAAAGACCATTTAAAATACGGATTATTACATATTCCCCCATCTGCAGTATAGCAATAATTACATTTATCCCAAACCCAAACCTTACTATGCTAAACAAAAACTCAAGGATTTGAGACTAACAATACTTACCGATTACGATGTAACTATTAGCTAGAATGATCTAACGACGGGGATCACCGCAGTTGAGTTTCAAAGAGATTAGAAGTGATTATAGTGTGTTTAGGGTTTGTAAAGTGAGAAATGACTATACAATCATACACTTACCCCTATTTTAATCTTAAATGAAATGATAATAAACCTTTCGAAAACTCATCTGAACCGCACCCACTCGACCGAGTGACCGTTTTACTCGGTCGAGTGACCATAAAACAGAAACGACCCTAATAAAATCTACCCAAAGCCTACTCGATCGAGTATCCACCCTCTCGAGCGAGTGGCCCTACTCGGTCAAGCACCCTACCGAGTAGCCAACATAATACGAAGTATTACACTAATTTCAAGGAGGATATGAAACTCAACCATATAGGACATAAGTGTTGAAGTTGTGTTAAATCTCACATTAGTTATTTTTGTGAAATGAACATGTGATGAAATAATTTATGAAATATGATATTATGATAAATGGATATTTGATTGGTTGTTTAGTAATGTTTTTAGTGTGTTAACTGTTTTGTAATGGTTGTTTAACATGTAAATGTATTGTGTAAAGCATTTAAAGTTTGCTTATGTAATTGATTTTACCATATAATCTCGGGATTGATGATTTGTGATAACTATAGTAATATTTTGGAGTCAGGGTGGTTTAGCCATCTAAGAGGTAAATTATTAGAATTAAATGTACATCTATTGGCAAGTACGGTTATGGAGTTATCATTTGTTATAGGATTAATGACAAGGCAATCTTTGACTGAACCAAAGGTGATGTTACCTTGTAAAAGGCGATGGTTTGCCATCATATTCTTCCATGAAAGACATGGGGGAGGTCATATGATCCTTGATATTGGGATCAACGGGGAGAGTAGGATTAACATTCTCCAGTTTATTCTACCAAGGGTCGAGTATGACGCTCTTTTTCAATGATGAAAGTGAAGTCATGACTCGGGTTTTCACAAGAGCTTGAGTATTGCGGTTTGACATGATAGTAAGTATGACATGTTAGTCAGAGAGTCCCAGCCGGTCCAGGCCACCGGCGGCCGGCCGGCTGGCTGGGACCCCCAGTCCGCAAATGCATTTCTTCTTATTTTGAACCCTTTAATCCCACCAACCTATAAATACCTCTTTCTTAATTCATTTCTATATTCTACCCTAGATACAAGAACCCTAATAATTAGTAAGAAATACTTCTTATTTAGCACTCTAATCTTCTCTTAATTAGTGATAATTACTCAATTTGCTACTTAGTTATTGTTAGATCTAGTCTCTTTATTAGCTATTAGTAAACAATCAAGATGTAATTTGAAGACAAGAGGAGACTCTTATTTGATTATTCATCCAAGTTTCATCCTTTCTTACAAGTTTTGGTATAAATTCTCATCTTTATTTCATTACTTGTCTTTTAATTACTTGTTCTTGTTTGTTTATCTAGTTTCCATGTTGAATATGTCTTTCCTTGTCTATTTGTTATCAAAGCCTTCATATTTAATGCTTTCCTCCATTAATATGTGTGAGTAGAGCCCTTCTATGGTAGATGGGGGATCTTTTGCAGGTTCTTGGGGTTAGAATGTGGTTTTGAATGTCAAAATCGAGTCGTTTGGTAATTCCTATATTTTGTGCACACCATGTGTTTGTAGAAATGCTAGAATGAGTAATTCATGCTTTCTTTCATCTTATTGCTAGCCTAAGCGAGAGCTTGGCTTGTTTGTTGATTGCATGTGCCCATAGGAGACTTGGAGGAGGTAAGGCGAGAATCCGACCAAACCTAGGCAAGGAACCGTTTTTCACCGAGAGCTGGAGACCTACCATTACCTATCATTAGACCGACTTTACCTTCTACCATATTCGACCCCGAACTCATTAGTGAACCCATTTGCCATAATTTTCTTAATTCTTGTTTTAAATCTCATATTTGCTCATTTGTTAGACTTAGTTAGCTTTAATCACCTCCAAATTGCTACTAGCTAGAATTGAACTTGAATTCGACCAACCTACCTTAGAGCCTTAACCACTGTCCTTGTGGTTCGACCTCGACTAACCATACTACATTAGTTGAGTTATTTGTTTGATTGGGGGAGGGCGACTAACCTCACATCAAAATGGCGCCGTTGGCGGGGACGGCGATATAGAATAAGGTAGCTTAGTCGGTTTTAGGCTTAATCCATTTTATTACTTGTTTTCTCCTTTTGTCCTAGTGCATCAAGGTGCATTAGGCCATTTGATTATCTTTTGAGTGTATGAACATGTGTTACATCGGGCCACTCTTTCCTTTCGACCGAGAGATAGAGAAAACCTTTTGGGCTAGAAGAAGAGAAGCTCTTGCTTCCCTAAGAGGATCCCCACCTATGCTTACCCCCATAAATACTCCACCACCCACGATTGAGCCTTCAACTTCACAAACACCACCTCCCACTTTATCACCCCTCATCATACCTACAAATATTCCCATAATCACATCACCCATAAATTTTCCCACCTCCTCACAAAATTCAAACAACACCCACTCATCAAATTCTCTAATTTCACCAAATTCACCAACAAACAACCCTTTCATACAAGAAATGGCGGACCAACCTAAGGGCTATTACAATAGGCCGGACCCTAATCGGTCTTGCTCGGCCATTAACTATGGAGCTATTGCCCCCAACACTTTTGAACTCCGTCATCATGTCATCTCATTCATTTAACAAGACATCTTTCATGGGTTCAAGAATGTGGATGCCAATGAACACTTGGTAGATTTTAAGGAGAAGGTGGGCACAATCAAGAGAAATGGAATTACCGAAGACCAAATCTTACTCATGTTATTTCCCTTCTCCTTGAAGGACAATGCAAAAAAATGGTTGAATTCTCATGAACCGGGAACTTTTACCACTTGGGCTAGCCTCTCAAAGGCCTTAATCACCAAGTTCTACCCCCCTCCCCCCTCAAAGATCGCAAGGATGAGGCATGAAATCCAAACCTTCAAGCAAAAAGACTATGAGAGACATTGAGTGAAGCTTGGGAGAAGTTTCAAGATCTTCCAACCTCTTGCCCTCACCATGGTATCCAGAAGTGGTTGACTACTCAAATCGTCTTTCAAACTATAGAGCAAAGATTTCGAGACATGATAGTGGCAGCCTCCGGGGGAAATTTAGATAAAATGAACAACACCGAAATCACGGAGATAACTCAAAACATCTCCGAGATGGAAAATAGCTATGGTTCGAGAGAGAGCGAGGGTAGAAGTGAAGGGTCTAGTAGACTCGAGTTGGAAACCAAGCTCAAATTGGATGAGCTCTCGAAGAAGTTTGATAATTTGGGGCTAGACAAAGGCAAGGGACATATCCATCAACTCCAAAGAGAAAGACCAAGTCAAGATAGGGTGTACTATGTTGAGCAACCATGGTCTCCACCAATATCTTACTCCCAACAACCGGTATACGATACATGTGGTGGTGTTGGCCACACATATGAAGTATGTCCTTCCTTCCCTCCCGAGGATCAATTCCAACAAGAGTGCTATGCAATGCAAGGGAACCAACCTAGGTACTCCAATCAACGACAAGAGACTTTCTACCGAGCCTTCCCAAATCAAAACCCGAAACTCTCATATGAAGGGCAACCCTTGGATCCCAAGTATTAATCCCCACAATACCAACCACCTCCCAAACCCGACCATTCAAGGTCTTACAACAACAACCATGGCCAAAATTACGACTCTAGGAGGTTTTCCCAACGTGACAATCAACCATATGTTCCCCCTCCATTTAGAGAACAAAGAAACCCCAACAACCGGAACCAATACAACAACAATAACTTCCAACAAAAAAAATTCCCAACAACACCAAAATTTCCAACAACCTCCACCTCCATGTGAACAATCCAACTCTTCAATCGAGCAATTGCTAAAAAAATATGGAAAATAAGGCAATGCAACGTGAAGGAAACAATTCAAACTCTTGAGATCTGACATTTCAAACGTCCAAGCCCAACAAAGGAACTTTGATTCTTATTTGGCTAACCAAGGGCCTATCAACCTTCAAAAAGGAGAGTAAATTCTCTCAATGCAAGACTCTCACCCTAAGGATGGACCACCACACCACCAACAAGCACAAGTGGTTGCCTTGAGGAGTGGGAAAGAGTTAGAGATCCATACAAAGACTATGAGCATGAGCCAAAGAGGAAAATAGATGTGATGAGCAAGCTATATGGATGATGAGAACTTTGTGTTGGAGGAAGTAATTCTTGAAGAAGTGGGAAAACAAAGAGAAATAAAAAGAACCCAAGAGAAGTGATGACTCTAAACAAGCCCCACCTCCCAACAAAGCCTACATCCTGAGAGTCTTAGACCTCTAATTAGACTCCTCTAATTAGTTCATTAAATTACATTAACTTAATGATTTAGGATCTAGTTATCATGCATGCAAATATAAAAGCATAAATATAAAGATAAGACGAAAATATCCTTACATTGGGAATTTTCGGTTCAATATGGGAACAATAAGAACTCCTTCTTATTGTTCTTGAGTATGAAATCAATGGATGATCCTCCATAAAACAACCTCAAAAGTGAATGTCTCCTTCTTGTTGCAC
The DNA here is from genome assembly GCA_022085475.1 of Heliosperma pusillum. Taxonomy (NCBI): domain Eukaryota; kingdom Viridiplantae; phylum Streptophyta; class Magnoliopsida; order Caryophyllales; family Caryophyllaceae; genus Heliosperma; species Heliosperma pusillum. Next base: position 991 of record JAIUZE010007520.1, on the reverse strand, counting down.
CAAAGACTAAACCCAAACTATCACTATAAATTTAGACTAGAAAAATATAGAGATAAGAAGAAACTAATATAACTTTTATTACTACTCTAGTAATAGGAATATTAGTTTTAGAGAGTTTAGTGAGAAGTTGTGTAGAGAGAAAATATGAAAGCAAATGAATGAATTAGTGAAGAAAAAATGAGCAACCATAATGCTCTTAAAGAGCATTTGGCCGGCACCTACCAAACCCCAAAAGGGTGATTTTTTTTCTTCTTATTTAATTCACATGCAAATAACTTGAGTGTGGGTTAGAAATTGATAATGATCATGTGTCATAAAATATCATTATTAAATGGTGGAGTGTGAAATTGGTAGAGCAAAATCACTAATGATTTTCTCTACTCAAAACCGGTCCACTTGAGTCCATAATGGGCCCTTTTGATTTTTGATATTTGTCTCACAAATACTTATTAATCATATGCTTAATTATCTTGTATAATTAAGAGTTAATTTGATCATGTAACAATTATATGAATCAAATTATATACTTAACTTTTAAGTGATATTTCACCATTATATCAATATATAATGAGTCCCACAATATCTAGTTAATTTATTTTACAACTCCTTGTAAATGTAATTAACTAATTACCTCTACCTCAAAATATATGCACAACCTCAACTAATTTAATGATTAACGAATAATCACTAAATTAAATCTTATTTAATCGTATTAAAAATAAGACATAAAATTTATTCAGTCAGTTATCGTATAATTGACTAATAAACTTAAGTGAAATGAGTTCCTAACTCAATTCCCAATAAATAACTCTCGTAAGCAAACATATATCAAATATATATGTAAAGGACTAATTAAACTGTATCGTATACATATAATTAGTTTTATGTTTGGGTCTCATCCTATAGGTGTGACCTAAAGGGATCAGTTGATCACCGCCGTCAAACGACAATAACGTCAAACTCTAGTCAGCTGAGCGTTACCGATTTACGT
>JAIUZE010007519.1:0-42950 GCA_022085475.1 Heliosperma pusillum | reverse complement strand
AGCATAGCGAGCGAAGTATTTACCTTGGACCTATATTCGGTTCTTATATTGTATATTATTATACACTCTTTTATTTCCGTATTTATACGGGAGATATGTCTCCCGTCTTGTATAATTCTTATGTATAATATTAAATTTCTTTTGTAATGAACCCTTTTATTTATGACACCCTTCGTTATGTATTTAAATTATTTTTTTTTTCTTTCCGCAAATTTTGAGGGTGTCACAAAAGAACCTTGAGCCACTCAGCTCATCCAACATGTCATCAAGCCTAGGTATAGGGAACCTATACTTGACTGTGATGTTGTTGATAGCCCTGCTATCTATGCACATCCTCCAAGTCCCATCCTTCTTAGGAACCAACAATGCAGGCACAGCACAAGGGCTTAATGACTCCCTTACAACCCCTTTACTCATCAACTCTCCAACTTGCTTTTGTAGCTCTTGTGTAGCCTTAGGATCACATCTGTAGGCTGGTCTATTAGGTAGTACATACCCTGGCACAAGGTCTATTTGGTGTTCAATCCCTCTCAAAGGGGGTAAGCCATCAGGAAGTTCCTCTGGAAACACTTCCTTGAACTGATCAATGAGGGGCTTAACATCTGCAGGGATCACCTTAGACTCCTCTCCCTGAACTTCTTTTGATAGCAGCATTACTATAGGTTGCTCCTCACTACACTCCTTGACCATTGCTGACTCAGATAGAAATACAACTCCACTAAAATCCTCAGCCATATTTGGACTCCCATAGCTCTTCTGGTGTGGTGGCAAGGGGGCTAATGTCACCTTCCTGCTCCCATGCTTGAAAGAATAGGTATTGCTTCTTCCTTGGTGTATGGAGCTTTTATCAAACTCCCATGGCCTTCCTAATAGCAAGTGACAGGCATCCATTTGAACCACATCACACAATACTTCATCCTTGTACACACTGCCAATGGAGAAAGGGACCATGCATTGCTTATCCACCTTAACCTCTGCTCCCTTACTCAGCCATCTCAACTTATAGGGGTGAGGGTGATCTTGAGTGCTCAACTTCAGCTTATCAACCATAGTAACAGAAGCCACATTGGTACAACTACCTCCATCTATAATAATGTTACAAACCCTCCCTTGTATGGTACATCTGCTCCTGAAAATGAGGGACCTTTGATCCTCCTCCAAAGGTATCTGTTGTGAATGCATTACTCTCCATAGGACTAAGCTGTGGCCTGTGTCAGGGAGTGCCACTATTGCCTCCTGACTATACTCTTCTTCCTCACTCACCACTTCTTCAACCTCAGGCTCATCCCTCTCATACTCAACTAGACCCTCTTTCTCCCAAGCCTCAACTTCCATTATAGTTAAGGTCTTCTTAGAAGGGCAATCCTTTCTGAAATGTCCATAGCCTTGACATTGGAAACACCTAATTCTGTTCTCAGTCAATGAAGTGCTTGGCTTTTGACCCATGATGCCCTTACCCTTGTCTAAGGTAGGTGGGGGTGCTGTCTTAGGGGTATCCATGGTTCTAAACCCACTATAAGGTCTGGTTTGAAAAGGACTAACAGGTTTTGGTGTAGCAGGCTTAGTCTTCCCTATCTTCTCAATTCTCAGAGATAGGTTGACAACATCATCAAATGACCACAGAGGTTGCATCCTAACCTTGTTATCAATGTTCTTATCTAGACCCTCTAAGTACCTAGCAATCCTTTGCTCAGGTTTCTCATTTATATCACATTGTAAGGTGAGTTGTTCAAACTCCCTCAGATAAGATTCAACATGTTTGTCTCCTTGTTTCAACTTAGACAACTTGATAAACAGATCCTGGGTGTAATCCTTAGCAACAAATTTGTCTAACAGTTTCTTTTTCAGTTTAGTCCAAGACTTGATGGGTTCCTTACCTTCCCTAGCCCTTAACCCTTTCATAGTCTCCTACCAAAGGGAAGCATACCCTTTCAGTTTAAGGATGGCTACTTTAAAAGACTTAGAATCATTGTATCCTTTGTACTCAAAGATCCTTTCTACTTCTCTTAGCCATTCTAACAAGTCATCAGGATTAAGACTACCAGAAAACTCAGGGATATCTACCTTAAGATGTTTGTCTGTGTTCCTGTGGATGGAAGCTCTGCTTCTTGTTGAGTCATCTGAGTCGGGATACTCTTCATCATCAGGTGGCCTTCCTCTGCCTCCTCCTTGGCCTCTTCCACGACCTCTACCTCTTCCTCCAGCACGCAAATGGTTGCCTATAACCTGGTCCAAGGTTCTGGTTAGGGTGGTTACAATCCCAGCCAGATCCTCCATCCTTGCTTCTACTCCTGCTAGTCTCTCTTCACTCATTGGGCTATTTTTGTGTTTTTTAAATGTAGTTAGGGAAAATGAACTCACTAAGACTCTCAACCAAAGCTCTGATAACCAATTTGGAGTGTAAACTACTAAGGTTCACAAGTTTTAAGTGACTTGATTAGCTTGACTCAAACTGAATACAATATCAAGTAACAAGGGGTGTTGTTTTAGGGATTGTGAGTTATTTTAGCTGAAAGATACAAGGGATATGAGTTGGAGACAATCCTCTACAGCAAGGCACAAGAGAAAAGGACTCAAAGACTAGTTTAGAGACAGTTTTCAAGTGTTACAGCAAAGCACAAACACCCTAGACTAGACTCAACAGCAAGTAAGTTAATCACAGCAATGCACAGATATAACTTGACTCACAATACAAGGCACTGATCAAACACCTTGAAGATGTATCATGCTTGCTTCAAACTACAGCTCTTAGCACAAGTTTGATAGTTTTGAGGGATTTCTCAAAGTTCATTCATTCATCAAAGTCTGCTTACAACAACATACAAGACCTCCTTATATAGAGGGGCTGATATCTTGTGAGCCATTGGATGTATGGATCATCCAAGGGCCAGCTTAGGATCTAAACTACTTCTACTGACATTAATTAAGAGCCCCACAATAGGACGAGCTCAACAACTATAAAGAACAGACACAAACACAAAAGAAAACAGACTGAACAAAAGCAAATAAAGTAGTTTTTGGAGTTTTCCTGAAATGGAAATCTGTTGTTCTTGTTGTCTAGTGCTTTGCTCTGGGTGTTTTTTTGCTCCTTGGAACTCTCCACTCTTATGAGGACATAGATAAACCTGCCTTAGATGAAGACAAGTTGACTTAAGCAAAAGAAAACATCATCTGAGCATGTACTACCTCTGCTATGCTGTGTACTGGACTCTAGCTTTGGGGTGTCTGTTTCATGGGTTTTTACTAGACTTCAAAATGGTTTGTCCTGGGCAAACTTGTAGCTTAGAGGGTTGTCTTGATGGTAGGCCATAGTGGGGGTGGTTGGGATGCCCTGGTGTACCTCCTAGAGGCTGGGTTTGGTAACTGGTCTGTCTGGGCCTGAATGGCTCTGTTTCTGTTTTGTGTGGGTAATGTGGGTTGTGTTGGGGATGGGCATGGGTTGTTGAACCCTGAACTGTCTTCTTCATTGGGGTGGCTTGGCTTGGGTTGCTCTTGACTTGTCATAGCTTGTTGTTTAGACCTTGTAACTCGAGCTTCCATCTGAGGGGTCAAGCTTGTCTTGTATGTGGTTTGATCATCAAGACCCTTTGGGTGAGCTCCTACTGAAACTAAGGACAAAAGCATAAAGCAGAAAGCGTAAAGCATAAAGCATGAAAACAAGCTGCTGATGAATGTTTCGTCGTCAATGCAAACATAAAAAATAAACCCTATATAAGTAGTATAAAGGGGTCGAATCCACGAGGATAGAGGGGTCAACTACAAGTTCTATCGAGTCCTATTCTAGCCTAACAAAGGTTGGGTGAGAAGATCAACTAAGAACTAGAAAAAGCAAGTAATCGCTAAATAACAAGGTAAAGACAATTAAGGGAAAAACTAAGGTAAAGGGTTCACCTTAGGGGGATTAATGGGTTAGTCGAGTAATTAACAAAAGGGTAATAAATTCGAGTAGAATTAATTGCTAATGTCTCGACAATTAATAATCTTCAACAAAGTCATCGCATTTGTCTCAAATCACTCATATAAACACTAGTCTAATCATCTCTACCACCGTCGCTTAAGAGATAATCAAACGATACTTGATAAAGTGGGTAACTTTCGTTTACACATTTCATCAAACACCTAGTGTGCATATGGGTAATACTCAAATTATTACCACAAGTTTACTAATTACCCAACTAATTATCCCACATAATCCTCCCTTAGGCTCCCCCTAAACCCTAGAGGGAAACTACTCACTCATATTATAGGAAATCAAACAACTAAAGGCAAGGAATAATGAAATGAACATCATGCTATGGAAATGATTAATTCTAACAATCAAAATGACAATTAATTAACTAGAAATGAAATAGATTGCATAAACAACAAAAAGATGAGAAATTTATACCAACAAAGCTTGTATTAATGAATAGGGAGAATGTCTTCACCCAAAATCTTCAATACAAACCCAAAACTATGATAGTTCTACTAAGAAAGACTAGATCTACTAACTTGAATTGAGAAATTAAACTTAATTAAGGAACGATTAGGAGAGTAATTAATGAGTAATAGAGGTTACAAATTATCTAGGGTTTTGTGCTAAGTGTTCATGCCAAAAAAACTGCTTACAAAAATTAGGGGGAGGGTATATATAGGTATCTCGAAAATTAAGAAAGAAAATAGAAGAGGGGGCGAATTTGCGGAGTTGTGTTCCTGGCCGGTCGACCGGCCGCCGGCCCTCTGACTGGCCTGGAGCACATCAGTGTCTTCATTTTTCTCGTCTTCAAAATTCTTCTAAGTATGGAAAAAGGGGTCCCGGCCGCCGGCCACCGACCGGCCTGGAACACATTTAGGACTCTCGGATGTTTTCTAATGTAGTGCCAGCCGGGTAGCTGACCGGCCGCCGGATGACCGGCCGGCGCTACCTGGGCCATTTCTTCTCCTTATCTTTTTCTTTCCTTTGTGAGTGCGTGGTCTGTGCCGGGTGGCCGGCCGCCGGTCGGTTGGCCGGCCTGCGCCACCTGACACTTGCTTTCCTCAATTCTTTATCTCATCTCTGAATCCCGACTCATGCAAGACCTTTATGCTCCGATTTCTTCATTTCCGCCTTAATTCCTATAAATTAAGATCGACATTCATAGCACGGGAAATCGGGAAGCAAAATGCAATCAAGGGCACGCAAATCCGTGTAAACGGACCAAAATGGGGACGAAAACGAGAGGAAAAATGTGACTAATTAAATGCTTATCAAAATTCCCCACACTTAAGACTTACACGTCCTCGAGTGAGTAAACAAGATTCGAGACCCATAAGTACCCTTATTCAACATTACACTAATACTAAGGCTACTACCTAAACTACTAATAATATCCGACGGTAGGCAATTAACGGGCCTCCTCCGTCCCTTCAACTCACAACGAGATACTCATGAGGTAGAGTACCTCCTTGCAAGGCAAGTAGGGGCTTGCTCAAAATCGCGACGCATCCAAATGATAAGCACGTAGGAACACGACAAAGATGCATCTAACAAAAGAAAAATCACATGCCTCATCCATGTGACGGAAATATCTAAGAGGAAAACCGTCTAAATAATGCACGATCCTTATAAGCCACTAGTTTCATAAAGCATGGAATAATATTCGCCTCCTAGCGGTGCAAGTTTAATGATAATTTTAAACCCCGTCTACTATTTGCTTGGTCAAAAGCGATAAAATGGAAGATGGAAATGAAATCCTCGTGACGTTATTAAGCACAATAGCATATGGAATTCACATTTCTCAAATAAATGAGATACAAGGATCGTCCCGTCTCACTATGCAACTCAAGGGCAAATGATTCAAGAAGGATAAAAGAAAAATGGTATTTGAGTCTAATTGCTTGCAAAACTTTCATTTCAACACTTTTCTTTTTTTTTTTTTTTTTTTTTTTCTTTTTGAGTTGCAATTTTTGATTTGCAATTTTTGGCATGAAAGCACACGGTTTTCCGTCAAGGACACGCGGTCGGAACCAACAATAGGGGTATCCCCACCGTAGTGGCATCGAAAGGGACCCTAGATATGGGTCCACTAGAATCCCTAGAAGTTCCGTTTTGCATTTCCTCGACGAAAACAAGAAAAGATGATAATTGACTCAATATTTTTAGCTTGTTTGATTTGTTTCCTTTGTTGAGCAAAAGTGGAAGAACAATGAATCAAGGTTGGTTGCATAGCAAGAACGGTCACCTAAGAATTCTTTCTACCATCGGAATATTCACATCAATTGAGGTTGTTGAGGTGGAATAAGCGCAAACTCGTGACTCGGCATTAGGAGACGGGTCAAAACTCATTAGAAATGCACAACCCAGGGCGTCTAAAATTCCACGATTAAGATGAACACTTTATGAATAAAAAAAAGTAGCTAAAAGGGACTATGCACATTCAACAAGTTTTCCAAAAAGACAATTATAAAATCATTTTTCTAAATGCAACTATATGCCATGATGCAATCTAGCATATATACAACCTAAATGCACATGCTCTAACCGACTATATGACACACAAGCTAATGTTATCTCCTAACAGCACACAAGTGGCACACACGCCAATCAACAAAATTCACAACATCGTCATCAACACATCCCGTCCTCAAGTAAGAAGAAAAGGAGATAAGGGAGAAAAGAAATAGGAAAGATCTCACCAAAGCGTCTTCATTTTCCCTTTTTCGTGCCTCTTATGATGTGGGGTGCACCTATGGATGGAGATAAAAAGAAACACACGGCAATATATACAAAATAAACTATATACAAACTAATCTAAACATTTTTTTTTGGGAAATTTTCAATTTTTTCAATTTTTTCGATTTTTAGGCATTTTTCGACTTTTTTCAAATATCAACGATATATACAAAAGAAATAAAATCCTCCCCCTACTTAAGTCTTACTCGTCCTCGAGTAAGTGACTCAAATATGAAAGGAGGGGAAAAAAGAAAAATAAAACAAGTTTTTGGTATTTTTTTTTTGGGAATTCCCTCCCCACACTTAGGTATTTACATGGTGTGAGGGGTGAATTCAATACAAATAACATGTTTTTGGTATTTTGGAAAGTTTTCAAAATATTTTTTGGGTTTTCGAATAAAATGCAAATGCATGATTCTAGTCTAAATGCTCAAAAGAAATACAATGCAAACTACACTATATGGATGCAAGACTTAACATGTGACGATATTTTACAAAATTAAATTCTAATGCAAGCTTAAATGAATGCAACTAAATGGATAACTAAACTAGGATATATTACAAGTATCTAAATGCATACAAAAATATAAACATGATGAAGATTTGGATTAAAGGGATTCATACTCATGGGTGTTCCGCCTCAGGAGAGTCCACTAAAGTCAGTGGATGTAGTATCAAAATGGCCACTACCGGCCTCTGCATAGGACTCATCTACACCCCTGGCTCCCGATCCAGAGCCATCCAAAATCTCAAATCTGGGACCCATCCTATCAAACCACTCGGCATTCTGGGCTGCCGTCTCGGGATCCACCTCCTCCTCATCAACTACCGGTCGAGCAAAAACCGGCGAAGAATAGTAATCATGCTGGACATTGAAGTCCCCAAACACCCTGGAACCCTGATCCTAACCACCCTCGGGCCACATGAAGTAGGATGGATGTGGGCCAATTGGCTCCCTATACCCCTCCCTACACCAGTTATCATAGGAAGGGTATTGGCCAAGAGCCAAGTCGTAGTACATCCTATCCATCCTCTGGGACAAGAACGCTCTCTCCCTAGCTTCCTCCTCTCTCTCCTTGGCGGCCGTCTCTCGATCTCTAGCCGCCGCCTCGGAGGCCAAAGTCATATCGGCCATGAACTTGATCAAAGAAGGATCCAAAGGGGGGTAGCTGGGTGTGGTGGAAGATGATGCCTCGGGTTGGGACGAATGAGGCCAAGGACGCCATTGTTGTTGATGCATAAAGTAGGGGTTCACATAAGGCATGGTAGTAGGAGTGGGGCCTTGATCTTCTCTCCTATAGGTAGTGACGGGGGTAGTGGGATTTCGCCTGAAAGCGGTGATTGGAGCTAATTGTTCTTCCGGGTTATCTTCAAGTGGTGGCGGAGGGTTCTCTTCCTCTAGGGGGAGGAGATAGTGCGCACTATCGGGAACAACTTTCATTGCCGCACTATTCGGGAGGGGAATAGAGTTGCTCTGTCGGACCCTCCAATACATTTTCCCGTCCTCAACTCGCTTCACAACCCACTCAAGATTCGATGTAATATAATCCTCCGTCAACAAAGAACATCCCCCCAAACACCTCAAATTTCTCTCATCAAGTGCATTTTTGCAAAGGGCATGGGCAATCTTAGTAACAATTCCCCCAATATGGATACCGGTAGGGCTAAATGGATCATTGGACAATTTTTGGAAGTGTAGAGCGACATGGTGACCAATGTTTACCCCAAATTTACTCGGCTTTTGAAACAAATAAGCCGCCAAAATAGAGAGCTCATCGGCCCGGAAGTTGTGACACTCCTCCCTCCCAAACAAGGTCCAACCCATAAAACGATGCCATATCCGAATAGGAGCATTGTGACAAGCATTTGCTGGCTTTTTAGCTCCCTTCTCAACTTCCATCCCCGAGATTGCAGTCCACACATCATTCAAATTAAAATTTTCCGGGACTTTATAAGATTTGTGGAATTTAACACCCAAAACCTTACAAAAATTTTCCAAGGGGAGATTAAAAGCAATATTCAGGAGGCGAAAAGAAACCATCTTAACCATGCCCGTGTTGCGGTCTTTCTCATGACTAAAAGAACTCAGAAACTCCCAAGTAAGACGGGGGTAAGTACGAAAATGTTGACCGTATAGTTCCCCCATCCCTAAACCTTTGAAAAGTTCTAGGGTGACCGTATCAAGGCCGAAATTGCGCATAGAATTCTTACAAATGAAACGGGAATGGGGAAGGTTACGGCGTTTTAGACATTGAAACTTACCTCCTGCAATCTCGCTAACGAAGACGACATCCGGAAAGTCGTCATCCGGACCCATTCCCGCTACTACTTGTTGGAGTCGTGCTTCCAACTCCGCCTCAAGTTGGGCCCTAGTTCTCTTCCTTGCTTGTTGTTGAGCCATGGTGAGTTTTTGTGATAGTCAATTGAAATTTGGAAAAAAAAAGGGAAAAAGTTAAGGTTTTTGATTTGGGGGATGATTTTGTGTTGAATAGTGGGTTAGTAGTGAGGTTGGATGTTGGATTGGTGGAGTTTGTGGTGGTTTTTATGGAGTTTTTGTTGGGTTTTTGAAGTTTGAAAGAGAAAGGAAGAAGGAAAAATGAAGAAGTAGTGAAGAAATAAGGGGCTCGATGGAATTAATTAGGCTACGGGTGAGTTCTGGGTCGGGCTAGGCACCGGCCGCCGGTCGCCCGGCCTGGAACCCAATACAAAAATTTCGACTTTTTGGCCTTTGAGTAATTCTTGTGTTCAGGTGTTCCCAGCCGGCATAGTCACCGGCCGCCGGTCGACCGGCTAGGATCGCAGTTCAAAAATCTTCAAGTTCAATTTCTCAGTGATAATGTGCTCCAGGCCGGTCGGCACACCGGCCGCCGGCTGCCCGGCCTGGAACACCTGCTACTCAATTCTTCAATCTTCAAATTTACCTTCTGGAGTGCTCTGGGCCGGTCTGGGCACCGGCTGCCGGGTACCCGGCCTGAAGCACTTATACCTTATTCTCCTCACCTTCAAGTTCACTACAAAAATTCCCTAAGTCACCTACAATCTCGACTCAACCAACATTTTCCCAATGATACGGTTTCGAACCAAACCCGACTACAATTGTTTCAAACCTACCTAAGACTTCTTCCAAGGACTAAATACCCGAGTACACAATCTCAAATCTTCACAACTACTCTTAAAATGCATGCTATATACAAAAAATTGGTGGTTATTGAGGGACTCCACCAAACCTACCAAAGCATAAGAACTTTACAAGCAAGACTCTTCCTCGGGAAGTGGATCCCCAAGAAAGAGTACTTCAACCGTTCCTTTCTCATCTCCATCAAAGTATCTCTTCACTCTATGCCCATTTACTTTGAAATTACCACCCTCTTCACTCCAAAGTTCAAAAGCTCCATGAGGTGATATGTCAATAACTTTGAAGGGCCCCGACCATCTCGACGGTAGCTTCCCCGGAAACAATTTGACCCTAGAATTATAGAGTAAGACTTGATCACCCACTTTTATATCTTTATCAACCAATTTGGCGTCATGCCATTTCTTCGTTTGCTCTTTGTAAATCTTTGAGCTCTCGTAGGCATCAAGTCTTAGCTCTTCAAGTTCACTCATTTGGAGAAAACGTAGCTCTCCGGCCATGTCGATGCAAAGTTCATTTCCTTTAAGGCCCACCATGCCTTGTGCTCCAACTCGATTGGCAAATGACAAGCCTTGCCATATACAAGCTTGTAGGGAGTTGTGCCGAGGGGAGTTTTGAAGGCGGTGCGAAGGGCCCATAGAACATCGGGGAGCTTTTGGGACCAATCCTTTATACTTTTGCTTGTGGTCTTCTCCAAGACGGCTTTTATTTGACGGTTTGAGACCTCTACTTGCCCACTTGTTTGAGGGTGGTAGGAAAGAGCGGTCTTGTGAGTGACACCATGAGAAGAAAGCAAGATCTTGAAAGTGCTCTTTCTAAAGTGCGAACCCCCGTAACTAATCACCACTCTCGGGGTCCCAAATCTAGGAAAAATAGTGTTTTTGAAGAGCTTGATAACAACTTTAGCATCATTTGTTGGGGTAGCCACGGCTTCAATCCATTTGGACACATATTCCACCGCAACCAAAATGTACTCATTCCCACAGGAGTTTGGGAATGGTCCCATGAAGCCAACTCCCCAACAATCGAAAAGCTCGATCTCAAGAATATTGTGAAGGGGCATCTCATTTCTTTGCCTTATATTCCCCGTTCGTTGACATCGATCACAAGATTTGACAAAATAATGGATATCTTTGAACATCGATGGCCAAAAGAAACCACCTTGTAACACCTTTGCAATGGTGCGAGATGTACCAAGGTGGCCCCCATAGGCCGAGTTGTGAATCCTATACACTATTTCCATTCCCTCTTCCCTCGGAACACATCTTCTAAACATGCCATCACCACACTTGCGGAAAAGATGAGGGTCATTCCAAAAGTAGCGTTTGGAATCATGCTTCAATCCTTCTAGCTCTAGCATCGAGCTCTTCCGGAATGAACCCACTCACAATATAATTCGCCAAGTCCGCGAACCATGGTTATTTACCACCTATCATCATCAAACTACCTTCTCTTAACCACTCATTGATCGGGCCACTCTCATCCTTCAACCCATGATCTTCGGTGGTCAACCTAGATAGGTGGTCGACAACAACATTTTCCGACCCCGTCTTGTCTTTAATCTCCAAGTCGAACTCTTGAAGTAAAAGAACCCACCTCAAGAGCCTTGGCTTTGCATCTTTTTTCAACAACAATTGTCTCAAGGCGGAGTGATCTGAGTAAACAACTACTTTAGAACCAACTAAGTATTGACGGAAGTTTTCCACGGCATGAACAATGGCTAACATTTCCTTCTCCGTCGTAGAGTAGTTGACTTGGGTTTGATCTAGAGTTTTGCTTGTGTAGTAGATGACATGATGCCTCTTGTCCACGACTTGCCCAAGTACCGCCCCGACCGCATAATCGGAGGCGTCACACATGACTTCGAAGGGAAGGCTCCAATCCGGTGAGCGGATTATGGGAGCCGTCACAAGGGCCTCCTTCAACCTACAAAAAGCACTCAAGCAAAATTCATCAAATACAAATGGGGTGTCCTTGAGAAGAAGAGAAGTCAAAGGCTTGGCAATTTTAGAAAAATCTTTGATGAAACGTCGGTAAAAGCCCGCATGGCCTAGAAAGCTTCTCACTCCCTTCACATTTGTAGGGGGGGACAAGTTTTCTATCACCGAAACCTTAGCCATATCAACTTCTATCCCTCTCTTAGACACGATGTGGCCAAGCACAACCCCCTCCTCCACCATAAAGTGGCATTTCTCCCAATTGAGGACGAGGTTGTGCTCCTCACATATTTGCAAAACATTAGACAAATTCAATAACCCAAGATCAAATGAGTCTCCATGGACACTAAAATCGTCCATGAAGACCTCCATACTCTTTTCAAGAAAATCGGCGAAAATTGCCGTCATACATCTTTGGAACGTCCCCGGAGCGTTACAAAGCCCAAAGGGCATCCTCTTATAGGCATAAACTCCAATGGGACAAGTGAATGTGGTCTTCTCTTGGTCTTCCGGGTGTATGGGGATTTGGAAAAACCCGGAATAACCATCTACAAATGAATAGTAAGAATGCCCGGCTAACCTTTCAAGCATTTGGTCAATAAAGGGAATGAGGTAGTGGTCTTTGAGGGTGGCGGCATTTAATTTGCGATAGTCAATGCACATCCGCCACCCGGTCACGGGTCTAGAAGCTAAGAGAGTCCCATCCTCCTGTTCCACCATAGTTACCCGTCCTTTCTTGGGCACTACATGGACGGGACTCACCCATGAACTATCGGTTATTTGGTAGATAATCCCGGCCTCTAGCAACTTCATCACCTCATTTTTCACCACTTCCGCCATCTTAGGGTTCAACCTACGTAGCCCATCTACCTTAGGTTTGCTACCCTCCTCCAAGACTATTCTATGCATGCAAAGATTAGGACTTAAACCTTTGATATCATCAATGCTATATCCAAGTAAGCCCCTATGAGTTTTCAAAATTTTCAAAAGTTCAAGTTCTTGGTGCTCACTCAAATTAGCGTTGATGATAACGGGATAAGTCTCTCCCTCACCTAAAAAAGAGTACTTAAGTGAGGGAGGTAAGGGCTTTAATTGTACCTTTGGAGGGAGAAGGCCCTCCACCTTCTTCAAGAGCTCATCATCTACCTCATGGTCATCTCCCATCTCCTCATCATGGAGTGCCACTTGTAGAGCTTCTTCTTCACATTTCTCCTCTTCATGCATCTTTTCAACCACTTCTTCAATGACTTCTATCGAGCAAGCTTTGTGAAACATTGGTCCCTTCACTAGATGAGGAAGATTAAATTCAAGGGTTTTGTTTCCCACCCTAAAGGTTAGCCGCCCTTCCCTCACATCAATGAGGACTCTTCCGGTAGCCAAAAAGGGCTTACCGAGGATGATGGGAGTGTGGCTATCCTCCGGGATATCTAGGACAACGAAATCCATGGGAATCAAAAACTTGCCAACTTTAACGGGTACGTCCTGAAGCACACCCAAAGGTTGCTTAACGGACCTATCCGCTAGTTGGAGAGTCATAGAAGTGTGGGTTAAACTATCAAGCCCAATTCTTTTAGCAATAGTTAAGGAAATAACACTTACACTTGCACCGTTGTCACATAATGCCCTTGAAATCATGACTCCCCCTACAACACAAGGGATAGAGAAACTTCCGGGGTCCCCAAGTTTTTTTGGCATTTTGAAAGAGTTTGGATTAATGAGGAGAGCACTACACTCCACCTCCATAATCATAACATCTTGGGCACCCAAAGTCCTCTTGTGAGTCAAGACGTCTTTAAGAAATTTTGAGTAGGTGGGCATGTTCAATATAACATCGGTGAAAGGTAAGGTCACTTCAAGTCCCTCAATCATTTTTCTAAATTGGGTGAACTTGAAGTTTTCCTTAGTTTTCAAAGCTCTAGAGGGGTAGGGGATATCGGAAACAACAAGTGGAGAATTAGAAGATACCTTTGGAATGGGAGTTTTCTTGGTTACCTTAGCTCTTACTATTGGTTGCACCTCTACTCCTTCATCATCGGCATCCTTGATCATCTCCTCCTCATAAGGCATAATTTCGATATACCCGTCTTGTCCCTCTTTGGGTTGATCATCTTCACCCTTGCCATAATCTTTTAACTCCAAGGTAGGAGTCATAATGGGCTCTTCGGTTTCTTCACCTTCCTCAACATCCTCTTCATTTGGAATTTCATCATTCATCATATCCATGTAGGGGTTATCGAGCACAAGTCCACTCCTCAAAGTCACCGCACATGCTTGGTGACTTGATGAAGCATCCTTGGAGCTTTTCCCTTGAGCAAGTAGACCTCCCGGAGGCCTTTGAGGGTTGTTCAAAGCTTGAGAAGCCAACCTAGCTTCCAATTCTCTCACCTCTTTCTTGTGAGCATTGGTGACATTTTGCAAGGCCAAGTTGTTTTGAATTTCCATGTTCTTGACTAGTTGCAAAACATCACTCATAGAAAGTTCATTCTCTTGGTGAGGTTGGTTTGTTAAAGGGAGGGAAAATGCATAGTCATTCCGACTACTTGAACCTTGATTGTTGTTTCTTTGGTTGTTAAAGTTTCCTTGTTGGTTGTTATTGAAATTTCCTTGTTGCCCTCTTGAACCTTGACCATTGAAATTTGGTCCTTGATTGTTGTTGAAATTTGACCCTTGGCCTTGGAAATATTGATCGGGGACTCCTTGACTTGCTTGATTGTTTTGGTTGCCTTGGTAAAAATTACCTTGGCCTTGGTTGTTGAAGTTTGGGTTCCCTTGGTTTTGGTTCCAATTTCCTTGACCTTGATTCCAATTACCTTGGTTTTGAAAGTTACCTTGGTTATTGTAACCTTGATCATTGAAGTTTTGGTTTTGGAATTGGTTGGATCCTTGGCCTTGTTGAGAGTTGTTGAATTGATTATTGTAGTTTCCTCTTGAAAATTGACCTCCCCCTCTAGGTTGAGAAAAACCCGGAGGGTTGGAAGTTTGAGCTTGTGTGTGTTGAGGATTTAACACATTTTGGCTTTTGCAGCTCATGTTTGGGTGACTCTTCGAACCCGGATGATAGAAATTGGAATTTGGGTTGTAAGCTCCTTGGTTTTGGAATTGAGGCCTTGAGGGCCGTGGGTTGTTGTTAATCCCTTGGAATGCATTCACATGTTGATAGTCATTTCCTCCTTCATTGTTATAAGATACATTATTCCCACAAACTTCAAAGGTGTGTCCATACCCATTGCAAATTTCACAAGTAGGGGTTTGGTAAGCTTCCACCATAGGAGGTGCATAAGACCCACTAGCTTCATTCACATGATGGCCTTGACTTTGATTTTGAGCCTTTTGAAGCTCGGCAAAACCCTTAGTAAAAGTTTGTGTGAGCAAATCAATCTTGGCATTGGTATCCGCATTTGAAAAGTTCTCACTTGGGTATTTAGAACTCCTCCTCAAGCTATTTCCTCTAGTACCATAGCTAGACTCCGACTCAACCATTTTTTTAATCAATGCCGCCCCTTGTTGGTCATTCAAATGATCGAAACTTCCCCCCGCGGAAGCATTCACCATAGCCTTGGTTTGAGGGAGAAGAGTTTGATAGAATGTTTGAGTGACATACCAATCCGCTATGCCATGATGAGGGCAACGGAGCAAGTAGATCAATGAATCGATCCCATGCCTCTCCCAAGGATTCTCCATCCTCTTGTTGGAAGGTTGTTATCTCATTTCTTAGCATCGCCGTTTTGGAGGCGGGGTAGTACTTGCTTAAAAACTCCTTAGCTAAGGCATCCCAAGTAGTAAAAGTGTTTGGAGCATGGTTATTCAACCACTCTCCGCCCGGTCTTTAAGAGAAAATGGGAACAACATTAGACAAAGGGTTTCCTCGGGCACGCCATTCCTCTTCATGATTGCCACTCTACTTTTGAATTTCCTCAAGTGGGCATGAGCATCCTTATCGGGAAGGCCTCCAAAGCTATCCCGCTCAATTGAACTCATTTGAGCCGGGTGAATCTCAAAGTTATTTGGGGCCAAGACACCGAAATTGATAGGAGATTGGGTATCATCATGGTTGGGTCGGTTACGGTCACGTAAAGTCGTCATTTGTGGTTGATTTTGTTGTTGAGGTGTTGTAGGTGGTGAAATTGGTGGGGTGTTTTGAATTGTATTGTAGAAGGGGTTTTCGAATATGGGTTCAATGGTGTCGTTTTGTGGGTTATCGGTTGTTGGAGTGGATGTAGAAGCGATAGAAGTATTGGCTTGTTGACGGCTAACCGTTCTTGAAGTTCTAACCCGAGCAAGTGTATTAGCTCGGAGAGTCCTAAACAACCTTTCGGGCTCCGGATGGCTCAAGAACAACCCTTCACCTCTAGGCATGCACTCAAAGCAACTCAAAAACAAGTTAGACTCCTAGTGTGTTTTTGGGCACACTAGGGAAAGACAATCATGCAAGGCACTCTACAAATAATCTAACAACTAAACACCAACAAAAACAACAAGTAACTTGGCTAAATCTAAGACACAAAACAAACTACGAGTTTCCTTACGCCATCCCCGGCAACGGCGCCATTTGATGAATGTTTCGTCGTCAATGCAAACATCAAAAATAAACCCTATATAAGTAGTATAAAGGGGTCGAATCCACGAGGATGGAGGGGTCAACTACAAGTTCGATCGAGTCCTATTCTAGCCTAACAAAGGTTGGTGGGAAGATTAACTAAGAACTAGTAAAGCAAGTAATCGCTAAATAACAAGGTAAAGACAATTAAGGGAAAAACTAAGGTAAAGGGTTCACCTTAGGGGGATTAATGGGTTAGTCGAGTAATTAACAAAAGGGTAATAAATTCGAGTAGAATTAATTGCTAATGTCTCGACAATTAATAATCTTCAACAAAGTCATCGCATTTGTCTCAAATCACTCATATAAACACTAGTCTAATCATCTCTACCACCGTCGCTTAAGAGATAATCAAACGATACTTGATAAAGTGGGTAACTTTCGTTTACACATTTCATCAAACACCTAGTGTGCATATGGGTAATACTCAAATTATTACCACAAGTTTACTAATTACCCAACTAATTATCCCACATAATCCTCCCTTAGGCTCCCCCTAAACCCTAGAGGGAAACTACTCACTCATATTATAGGAAATCAAACAACTAAAGGCAAGGAATAATGAAATGAATATCATGCTATGGAAATGATTAATTCTAACAATCAAAATGACAATTAATTAACTAGAAATGAAATAGATTGCATAAACAACAAAAAGATGAGAAATTTACACCAACAAAGCTTGTATTAATGAATAGGGACAATGTCTTCACCCAAAATCTTCAATACAAACCCAAAACTATGATAGTTCTACTAAGAAAGACTAGATCTACTAACTTGAATTGAGAAATTAAACTTAATTAAGGAACGATTAGGAGAGTAATTAGTCAGTAATAGAGGTTACAAATTATCTAGGGTTTTGTGCTAAGTGTTCATGCCAAAAAAACTGCTTACAAAAATAAGGGGGAGGGTATATATTGGTATCTCGAAAATTAAGAAAGAAAATAGAAGAGGGGGCGAATTTGCGGAGTTGTGTTCCTGGCCGGTCGACCGGCCGCCGGCCCTCTGATTGGCCTGGAGCACATCAGTGTCTTCATTTTTCTCGTCTTCAAAATTCTTCTAAGTATGGTAAAAGGGGTCCCGGCCGGGTGCCCGGCCGCCGGCCACCGACCGGCCTGGAACACATTTAGGACTCTCGGATGTTTTCTAATGTAGTGCCAGCCGGGTAGCTGACCGGCCGCCGGATGACCGGCCGCCGCTACCTGAGCCATCTCTTCTCCTTCTCTTTTTCTTTCCTTTGTGAGTGCGTGGTCTGTGCCGGGTGGCCGGCCGCCGGTCGGTTGGCTGGCCTGCGCCACCTGACACTTGCTTTCCTCAATTCTTCATCTCATCTCCGAATCCCGACTCATGCAAGACCTTTATGCTCCGATTTCTTCATTTCCGCCTTAATTCCTACAAATTAAGATCGACATTCATAGCACGGGAAATCGGGAAGCAAAATGCAATCAAGGGCACGCAAATCCGTGTAAACGGACGAAAATGGGGACGAAAATGAGAGGAAAAATGTGTCTAATTAAATGCTTATCAGCTGCTCTTCTTTGTCTTCTTGTAGAAGGTCAATTAAGATGTGTAAGACCTTGGAGCTTGAGCTTGGCATCTACCATCCTCAAGTACAAAAGGTTAGGATGACTTTCAAGTCGTGCCCTTGTCTTTCCTAGCCAAAAATAGCTTTCAAAACAGCCTTGGTTCATGGTTGTGCTGAATTGGTTCTACCTAGACGTATTTTTTGGTACTTAGCTAAACCTGCTCTTTTATTGTGAATTAGCAAAAACTCTCCAGAACTTTTATCGTCCTAAGGCCTTAAACTAAGATTATTAGGCCTTGGAATCACTTAATTCATGTTAGCGGTCGCCTTAGACATTGTTCTTTGATATTCCACCTGAACCGGGCCAGATAGAACTTGGACTCATTTGATTATATATTGTAACACTCATAACTCTCTGCTCAGGATGAATTTGAATCTCCATGATATCTAACTTGGAAGGTATGGATGCTATATTTCTCCTCAAACAATAATCACCCCTAGACATTTAGTAGATTTTGAGTTATTCAACCTGGAGTGCTGATTGGTTTTCATCAGATGCCCAACAAACATACCCTAGCCAGAACCATTTTTCACATGCCTTAACTTTCTCTTTAGGATGATTTAGAAGTATCTCAAGGTGCCATTCTAAAGCTAAATGAGTTAGCGTCTTCCTCCATTTGGAATCACTCAAAGCTCGTTCTCCAATCTTCAGTTATGGACCTTTTGGTAAGGGGGGTCAGGCTGAATGTTGCATTAGACCCTTCTGTAGGGGCTGTTTTATAAAAGCCATAGATCAAGCTACAGACCTGATATGGTGGTGGTGCCAACTTCATTTTGTAGCTAAGACCCCAGTGGAGTCGCCAAACTGTGATACACGGGTTTCATAATCCTTTCCAAACTATGATACACGGGATACCACGGATGAAGAAACGAGGGACAAGCGTGAAAACACGAATTTGTGGAGTCGCCACCAACTTTTGTGGGAAGTTGGAATCGTTCGAATACTTTATGTCATGTCAAGACACAAAGGAATGACATGAACACTAAGAACTCGTTACCCTTAGCATTCTATGTCGAGAATGACTCTCGTGGATGCCAATGAACACGGATGTTCACAGAGATCTAGAGTAAGGGGTGAGGGTACGTATTAGGAAACTCTTTAATCGAATACCTAATCCCGCCCGCCACAATAGAGGCCTCTACTAATGGTTAGGGAAACTATTATGTTATCAATGTGTTGTCAGTTATATGCATGCAATGCAACAACCACGTTTTAAGCCTAACATGTGAACTTAGACTATGTCGGTTGAACATGTAATTTAGCAGTCAATTGCGTCAAATTTGGATTTAAGGCTGATTGCACACGAAGGCTAGTGGTTGACAGGTCTTATGCCAGCTCTCTCGTCCCTTCTATGGTCCTGAGGCCGGAGTGAGCCAGCAGTTAACGGTTCCGCGAAAAGACCTCTGGGAATGTTTGTGTTTTGGCGGGAGAAGGCGCGTGTGATGTGAGTGGACTGGCTAGCTTGGCGCCGGCTCCCTTCTTAGTGACAGCACAAGGGGCGGGCTAACTCAAAGACACCAAGCCTAAATCATCCAAAGAATCATAGAATACAATGATTAAATAGAACTATAAAATAAATATTACAATTGGTTACAATGAATACGGGATCTATGTCGGAAATATACCCCAAAAGAAGACTTAAAGAAAAGAAAGAAAATAATAACATTATATAAAGACAGACTAACGGTGATATTAGGAGTTAATAGTTGATTAATTAGGCAATTAAGCTACGTCGGAGCGAATCAAGAAGATCAGAGACAGAAACCAGCCCGGAACAGGCGCAACAGAAGGTGCGTCCTCTGGAAGAGGCGCAACACTCTGTGCGTCTGTTCCTGAGTTGGGTTCTGGCTGTGAAGCCAGAATCGCAATCATTTAGTATTTTGTTTGTGTATTTACGGATTATTAATGATCTATAAGTCAAATCTAAGTGATTTAATGAGTTAAATTACACTAATTACATCAAAGACGAATCTAGAGATTTGATATGAACAAATCTAACCTCTAAAAACACAATTTGATAGATGACGAAAACCCACTAATATTGATTATTAGGGATCAAAACCAAGACAAACTATCTAAATAAATTATGATAAAAGATGATTTATAAGAAATAATAAAAACTAATAAAGGTTTTGAAAGGGGTTTGAGCATAAATCTGACATGAATCTTACATTAGATGAAATAAATACAATATAATACAAAGATGGATTTAATCGCCCTCAGACTTCTATGTTGACGAAACAAGAAATGAACTAAAGTTACGATTTAGCGATAGCTCAACTCGAATGTAAAGAAAGTGCCCTAGTAAGAGGATCGATTGATTAAAAGATTGATTATTATTGAGTTGGTCAAATTGGTAGGTCAATGCAATAACGTGACGGGAACCCAGAAGGATCTAAGGTTACGTGGTCGATTGATCAAGAACGTAGTTGTCAAAATGCTTAGAGCAAGGTCTAGAATGCAAAGAGGGAGAAAAGAAGGGGCGGAACACTCGCGTGTCTCAAAAGTGTGCACGAACCTCTCCTTATATAGGGAGAAATCCGAAGAGTTTTGGAATAACTCGAACACGGAAAGAAATCTAGAAAATATTCCGGAAATAGGAAAACAGAGCTATGGAAGAGGCGCAGCAGGCCATGCGACTCTAGGAAGAGGCGCAGTTCCTGCTGCGTCATTATTTTTCCGCGGAATTTTATTAAACCTAATAACAACGGTATTGATTTTTCGCACGTTGTTATTAGTTTTAACAACGGGGTGAACTAAAATAACCGTTGTAAATAAATAAACTAATAACAATAGTTTAATCTATATCCGTTGTTATTAATTTGGCGCAAAATAAGGAAAAGTAATAACAACGGGCACGAACAAACCCGTTGTTATAATGTGTTATTAATTTGGCGCAAAATTTGGCGTAAGTTAATAACAACGGATATGATTTTGTTGTACGTTGTTGTTAGTTGTAACAACGGGTATAACTTTGTTAACCGTTGTAAATAAGTAAACTAATAACAACGGTTGACTATGAATAATAACCGTTGTCAATATTTGTTAATAAAGATGAAAAAAACACACAAAACTAATAATACTGTACTGCAACACAAAAATACAAACACAAAGCGATTATACTGCAACACAAAACCACAAACACTAAGACATACTCCCTGATCGTCTCTTTGTCATCATCTCCGTCTGCTATTTCTTATTAATCAGGTATTCTAATAATTTTGCTTTATTGATTTCCTGAATTTCGTTTATTTGTGAATTAGTTGCCCTATACATTGCATTTTCTGAATTAGTTGGCTTATTATTGAATTAGATTTAATTAGTTGGATTTTCTGAATTACTTGGCTTACTATATATACTACGAATGTAGATAAATGACTCGAACTTGGATGAATGCTGCGAATATGAGTGACCCAAACTATAAGGATGGTTTAGCTGAATTTTATGAAGTCGTTGCGAACAATTTGAATGGGTCTTCTAGTATTCCATGCCCTTGTGAAAGATGTGGTAATATTAGGTATATGGCTATTCCGGACGTTAAAATTCACCTAGAAAAGTATAGTTTTAGTCGATCCTATACCCGTTGCATTTTTCATGGGGAATCATTAGAGGAAGAGAATAACTTTGAAGAAGATGATCTTGAGGTATACGAAAGGATAACTGATGATCCCGAGTTTGCCGAGTATGGTGAGTTGGAAGCAGACGAGTTGAATGTTGGGTCTACAGATAATGAAGAAAAAGATGATGAATCAAATGCTTTTGAAGATAACAACATTAATTTGGATGACCTTGACAACATGTATGAGAAGTTGTGTGAGTCTGAAGCGCCTCTATACCCTGGTTGTAAGTACACAAAGATGTCGGCTGTGGTGAAGTTGTATAATATCAAGGGGGCAAATGGGGGTAGTGACACGTGTTTCACTAGTTTATTAGCCTTGATAAACGACATGCTTCCAGATGGTAATGTTCTTCCCGTTAAGACATATGAGGCTAAAAAACTAATTAGAGGGGTGGGTATGAAATATGAGAAAATACAGGCATGTCCAAATGATTGCGTATTGTATCGAAAATTATATCAAAACTTAACCAATTGTCCGGTTTGTTTTGAGTGGCGTTATAAGGATAAGGAAGGGATCCCGGCTAAGGTGTTATGGTATTTTCCAGTGATCCCAAGATTCATAAGGATGTTTGCGAATAGCAATGATTCAAAAATGTTAACTTGGCATGAAACTGGAAGAATAAATGATGGGAAGCTAAGACACCCGGCAGATGGTATGCAATGGAAATCGTTCGACGCTAAGTATCCCGATTTCGGCATTGAACCTAGAAACTTACGTCTATCGCTGTCCACTGATGGAATGAACCCACATGGAAACATGAGTACCCAACATAGTACTTGGCCAGTAGTGTTGGCAATATACAACTTACCTCCATATGTGTGCATGAAAAGAAAGTACTTGATGTTGTCGGTGTTAATTTCCGGCCCTAAACAACCTGGAAATAATATAGATGTCTATTTGGAACCTCTTTTAGATGATTTGCGAATTTTGTGGGATAGTGGGATAGAAGTATTTGATGCATATAGGAATGAAACTTACAATTTGAGAGCGATGTTATTGTGTACAATAACCGACTATCCGGCTTATGGCGACCTTTCTGGGCATACGGTGCATAGGAAAGAGGCATGTCCATTGTGTGGGGAGGATATCGAGTCTGAATACTTGAAGTGTTCTCATAAGTATGTGTATTTGGGAAATAGGAGGGGCTTGGATCATGACCATTGTTATCGCAAGTGATCGGTTATGTCGCGGTCCCGAAACAAAAATAATTTACCCAGACTAGGCTAACAACATAAGGAATATAATTAGGGAAGTAGGGTGTCGATCCTCAGGGAGTACGTGTTACTTATGAATTGCTATGGATTGGTTTTCATTTAGAATCGAGTCACTTGAGTTGTTTGTCTAAACTATTAACATAAAATAAAATGACAAGTATATAAATGACGATATGTAAAGAACAATTATGTAAATTGCAAATTAAAAACCCAGAACAGACTACTTACCCGATCGGGTTGTCACGTACCCGATCGGGGAAGTCCTCTGATCTGAATATTGAAAACTAAATTCTATCTAAAGACGGTATTTAAATGACAATATTGAAAGTCTAACTAACTAAACTAATAAACTAGATAATAATAATAAAATAAAACTATCTAAGAACGAAAATAGAAAGACAATAAAATAAACTAGCTAGATAACAATAAAATAAAACTATCTAAGAACGAAAATGGAAAGATGATAAAGTAAACTAACTAAGCAACAATAAAGTAAACTATCTAAAACGGTAGAGTAAACTATTTAATCGAATTGATATAATGAAAGAGAAATACATGTAAAACTAATTAAAAGTCTCATAGATACCAATATTAGAATTACTATCATTGTCTAGGCCTTGTAGCAGTATATTCCTTCCGGATTCGTACCGACCTTTTAGTGGTTCCTAACGTCCTTTCAGCATGGTTAAGTCACTAAACCCCTATTGACAGTTCTAATTCCTATCCCAACTCTCGTTATAAAGATAGAAATGACTAATACAAACAATTGTTTATGGCCACTAAACAAAGTTATAGATTTTGACACGACCAAGGGAAGAAACAATTTAGATGGTTCAATTGGTAACTACTCTTCTTTTAATTCATTTAACTCGTAAATCATTTCAAATATTACAACTCTATTTATTTTATTTACACAATGATAATTTTACAATATTAGAATTAATCTAATTTATGTGATTATGTGATTAAGTAGATTAGCAAGAAAAAGATGTATGAAATTAAACTATGAAATATAAATACTAAAGTGATTATGGTGATTATGTTAACAATGATTCTAATGACAATTTTTAGGACTATTTGATTAGGTAAATTATAAGGTGACATGCTAAACAATACTTTGGTTTTAACTAGATTAATTTTAGTTTGATTTCCTAATAACAACAATATTATGAGAATGATACTAGTGAAATTATAATTCATGATGACTAAAATTGCATAAGTAAATCAAGATTAGAGAATTACCGAATTGGAATAAGAGTATATAAGAATGAAAGTAAGAACAAATATCCAACCAAATAACAAAAGCTAAGCAAACACTAGAGAAATACTAAGAAAACTATAAAAACTTGTAAGAAAGTGTGCTAAAAGATATGTAAATATGATATATGAAAGTAAGATTATTAGATAATTGTTGGATAAAAAGATGGATAAAAAGATGATGCTTGGATGATTGCATGATCATTGGCTTTTATAGGGATGCATGGCTGCTGATCCCTCTTGCAAATTCGTACCCTAGTCAAAGCATTAAACCACCCATTTAAGCTCGGATTGAAGAAGAGCCAAGTAACGTCTTCTTGCAGAAATACCCGATCGCGTATGGAGCAATCCGATCGGGTTTTTGTGTAATTGGAATTTTCCGTCTTTTTATCTTAGGCACGGAATCCTATGCCTTAGTCTTTGGTCAATGCATTACGGAATTGGGCTTGGGCTGATCTTCTCTTGACTTGGGTTGAGTTTTCTTTTAAAGTTCAAAGCCAAAATCCAAATTGAGTCCATTCGAGGAAAGATGTAGCGGAATCGTAATCAAATCGTGAACTGGCTATCATCAATTCCTTGAAAACTCGTATCCTAGTGTCTTTGCTCCATAAAGTAGGAAAATATAGCAAAACCGCT
The DNA here is from genome assembly GCA_022085475.1 of Heliosperma pusillum. Taxonomy (NCBI): domain Eukaryota; kingdom Viridiplantae; phylum Streptophyta; class Magnoliopsida; order Caryophyllales; family Caryophyllaceae; genus Heliosperma; species Heliosperma pusillum. The sequence continues at coordinate 18,279 of JAIUZE010007519.1, read as the reverse complement.
TCATTTCCTATAAAACGAGTCAAAAACACGCAAAACAACTAGAATAGCAATATTAGCCCGTTAATCACTTAACAAAGTGCATAAATCGTATAGAAATCGAGCTAAAACGGGGGATAAATCAGTACAAAATATCACTTATCAGCAAGCAGCAGAAAGCATTTAATGGACGTCAAGAACTTCGTCAACCTCCTAGAATTTTGAGTGGGCATGAAGTTTATCAGAAATTAAAGCATATTGAAATAAAATATGGGAAGAAGAACGGCTCTAAATTGTCTACTCGTGGGTATAAGAAAAGATCCATATTTTTTGATAAACTTCCATATTGGCATGACCTGGAGGTCTGGCATTGCCTCGATTTCATGCACATTGAGAAAAATGTCTGTGATAATATTATCAATACCCTCCTGAATGTTCCCGGTAAAACAAAGGATAACGCCGCAGCTAGGGAAGATATACAAATGATGGGTATTAGGCTAGAGTTGGCACCACAGAAGAGAGGTAATGGTACATTTTTACCGCCAGCAGCTTATACCCTTTGACGGAATGAGAAAAAAGAGTTTTGTGCATGCTTGAATGGAATTAAAGTGCCACATGGTTATTCGTCCAACATCAAAAGCCTTGTGTCAATGCAAGACGTAAAACTCACCGGGTTAAAGTCACATGATTGTCACACTTTGATGCAACAATTACTATCCGTGGCTATTCGTTCCATTTTACTTGAAAAGGTACGATATGCTATTACCAGATTCTGTCACTTCTTCCAGTCCATATGCGATAAAGTCATCAATCCCGATGATGCGGATTCATTGCAGGGCCTCGTTGTCACCTCTCTTTGTCATTTTGAAATGTATTTTCCACCCTCTTTCTTCACTATCATGATTCACTTGACCACTCACTTGGTTAGGGAGATTTTGTACCTTGGGCCCGTGTACTTGAGATACCAGTATCATTTCGAAAGATTGATGAAAGTGTACAAGGACTATACATCTAATCGGTATCGTCCAGAAGGTTGTATTGCTGAACGTGCTATATTAGACGAAGCTCTTGCATATTGTTACGCTCATCTCTCTCCTGAGGAGTTAATTGGCGTTCCAAAGAATCGTCATAGGGACTGGATGACCGGAAAAGGTATTAGGGGCCGGGTTGAAAAAATTGTGTCACGTGACATGTTACATTTAGCACATACGTATGTGCTAAACAACGAAGATGAGGTGCAACCCTATATTCAACAACACAAAGATGAGCTCAAATACGATCACCCAAACAAGAGCGAGATGTGGATTGCAAACGAGCATAAGAAGACATTTGGAGAGTGGTTTAGGAATGTTGTCTTGGAGTATAAGAATTTGTATGGTGATGACATCTCTCCTAGGTTACTACGTATTGGGTTAGGTCCAAATGCCAGGGCCACTTTTTCAGCGGTTTTGCTATTAATGGTTATACTTTTTACACCCGCGAGCAAGATGAGTTGAGCACAATGCAAAATAGTGGTGTGAGTTCTGAATTTGAGGCAATACACTTTGCTACTTCAAAAGATAAAAAACCTATTTGGGGAAAATGCCTTTATTATGGTGTTATTCAAGAAATATTGGTATTAGATTACATTGATTTCACAATACCCCTGTTTCGATGTAACTGGGTTGATAACAACAACAATTGTGTTCGAAAGGATAAAATGGGATTTACGTTGGTCAATTTGGATAAGGTTGGCAATAATAAGGATGATCCTTTCATAATGGCATCCCAAGCTAAACAAGTGTTCTATGTCACCGATCCTATGGATAAGAAGTGGTCTGTTGTACTATCTATAAGGAGTAGACGGGGTGCACCCGATAATGGTGGGGATAATGATCAGGATGTCGTGTTTGAGGGAATGGATCACTCTTCCACTGTATCTTATTTCGACAATGTTGACACTGATCATGATAACATTGAAAGCATCCATATGCGTGATGATCATGGTGAAGGTATTTGGGTTAACGAAGAAACTATGTCGGGCAAGAAACGTCCCCGATCCTGAGGTGGTTAATAATGTGAGCTATTAGCTTATATATTTGTTTTTATTTTTTAATTTAAATAACTATATATATATCTTTTAGTTTCTGTTATTTTTTTAAATAACTATCTTTCTGATTTTTTTTTAAATAACTTAGGAACGGCATAGTTAATACAAACGTAAAGCACTGATACTTTATTAGCTCGAACAGATTTGCATTTAGGAACCATAGCGAAAATCTTACAACTATAGCGGAAATCTTACATACAAGACCACAGGCCCTCCCATCCCATTACACTGCTATTATGATAGGCTGATACAGACACACACACAATTGACACTCAACATCTAACACAGGACGTTGCTTGGAATTTTTAGGTGTACATTGCTTGGAAAACAGCCACAACCTGGTTGTAGGCATCGACGATTTCTAAATTGGCCGACTGCTGACCATTCAAGATGGTCGGATACGGCACGTGGAAATAGTCCACGGTATTCTTCAGAAGCTCGGCGTCCTCGTCTGTGGCTACCCAGAGGTATGGTTCGACTGTTGATCTATTCGGAGCAACCCAGTCGCTCTTACCATGGCCTCTGAGTTGAAACATATTGCCAAGCTGAAATGCTGATTCTGCATCTGCAAGTGATGTTCCAAACTGAATTAGTGGTATCCCTTTGAATCCCCAAGGCGCCCATTGTGCCTTAATTTTGCTGACCGAGTATCCCATCTCAATAAGCTTATTCCTCAAAGGAGTAAAGCTTTTGGCAACAAATTTTCCATCGTCCAAATGGCCTGGGGCATTCATTAGGACACAGTGATATGGACGAGCAACATTTTGAGACATTTCCAAAATAGATAAGTACTTTGATGGTTTTGCTTTGGTTTATTTGCAGTGAGTATTCTTTTTTGAATTTATAGCAAGTTCAAGATGTGTAGTCATTCAGTGTATTGTCTTTAGCTTTTGTTAGCTTTGGTCATTGTTGAAGATTCCCAAATTATTTAGCTTTTGGTCATTCAGTATACAGTCTCCATGTTTTGGTTTCTGCTGATTATTATTGCAGTGTATAGTGTATATGATATTGCTGTCTTTTTTGGTTTCTGCTGATTATTATTGCAGTGTATAGTGCTTATTATGATATTGTTGTCTCTTTTTATAATTAAAAAAAATAAAGGTAAGCAACAACAACGGTGGTTGTAAATATACCCGTTGTTATTGCTTATAAAAACGGTTATTAGTCACAAACCGTTGTCATAGTGCTTATTAATCACAACGGGTAGACTACTTTAACCGTAGTCATTACTCTATCACAACGGTTTGTTTATAATAACCGTTGTCAATATTTGTTAATAAAGATGAAGAAAACACACAACAGTAATTATACGACTGTACTGCAACACAAAAACTCTATCACAAAGCGATCATACTGCACCAATAAGACATACTCCCTGATCGTCTTTCTGTCATCATCTCTCTTATTAATCAGGTATTATTTTTATCAACTATTTCTTATTAAGATTGTTCAATTCTTATTATTGAATTGTGGATTTCCTGAATGTCGTTTATTATTGAATTTGTGAATTAGTTCAATTCTAATTTTGCTTTATCGATTGAATAGCTTTGAATTGAATTAGTTTAAGTCAAAAAACAAATTAACGTATCAACATTAATATTATTAAATAAAAGTTCAAACGGCGCCACACACAAATGGCGCCAAAACAACCAAACAACTACAACCAAACAACAACAACAACAAACTAAATTGAGTTCGGGTAAATCTCCCGGATAGCTGCCACCGCTAGAGCATATGCATCAATCGGGTCAGCCACGGCCAGAACCAACCCTTCCCACTGATCTACCTGGGTCACTTCAACGAGGTCGACCCCATTTGTGAAACGGTGACGGTCATGTTCGGAAGCCACCCATAGATATGGCCCAGGCTGGTGGTCCGTGCTCTCAATAAAATCTTTTCGCCCATGCCCGGCCTTATCAAACATTCTTGCCAGTTTGAATGCGGACGCACGATGAGCATCCGTCATCCCAAACTCGAAAACGAGTTCCCCTGTAAAGTACCTGCGATGATAATTTGGCCACATCTTCTTGATTAAGTATCCATTTCGAATAAGCGTATCACGAAGTTTCTTGTAGCTTTTACACACAACGTAGCCATCCTCAATATGAGAAGGCATTTGTTTCAGGATGCAAGCATATGGTTTAGTAAACGTTTCAGACATTTTGTATGGTTGATGTTAGTATTGAGGCTGGGAAATTTTGTATGGTTTAGCAAATATGTTATTGATTGGTGTTGGGAAATTTTGTATCTGATTGATAGCCTTGTATTGAGGCTGTATTTATAGAGACTTATTGATTTGAGTTATTGAGTCACATGTAGTTATTGATTCACATGCATGCATTGGTTCACATGCATGCATTGGTTCACATGCATGCATTGGTTCACTTGCATGCATTGATTCACATTCATTTAAAAATCCCAAAACGACTATACATTCACATGCAGTACGTTATTGATTGAGTAAATGTGTGAATGTATATATGCAGTTACATTTCCTAAGCAGTCAATGCACTTACTGCAATATGCAGTAACTACTGATTGTCCACAACGGTTATAAACAAAGGCCCGTTGTGGAAAGTAATAACAACGGTTTTTTTAACGAATAACCGTTGTTATTTCTCTATCACAACGGCTATGATGCACCGATGTCATTACTCTATCACAACGTTTTTAGTCAGCAAAACCGTTGTGGAAAGTAATAACAATGGGTTTTTTAACCAATAACCGTTGTTATTTCTCAAAATGATTATTTTTAATTAAAAGATATTGCAGTCCAAACCCGTGAATAAACAACAGCAGAACAACTGTAACAGCAGAACCAGCATTGATTAAAGCATCCATTGAACATCATCAATGGCAGCATAACCCCTCTATAAATACAGCCTCAAAACCCCTCCTTTAAATATTACATAACCCTTATTAATTACTCCAAAAATTAACATCATCAATGGCAGCAGTTAACCTTCCCAACGATGAGACGACCCTTACAAAATTGATTGCAGATGAGGAGGAGGCTCTTGCCGTAGTTCCCGCTGATCATCACCCATTGATTAAAGGATCCATTGAACATCGAAGGGATTATTGGATTAAGAGGCGTGAAGCAGTCCGACTTGTCAACCAAGCGTCGTCATCATCATCGTCCTCTGGCTACCCACGTCGGCCTTATACTCGCAGGTTGGATGCCGCAAGAGATATGTTGAGCTGTACCCGTCCTACCTTATCTCCACATGCAAGACGTGTACTTGCAGGCATTGAATCTGTTATTGCAAAATACGAGGTTAATGATCCGGAAGTCATCAGTATCATCAATATTGTTCCGGATTGTTGGTGGCAGTGTGAGAAAAGCTTTTTACTCTTAACCGGAATTGTTCCGGATTATTTAACATCTTTATTTATTTGATGTCGGATGAATGTAATGTACTTTAATATAAAATCTAGGTTATTCCTAATGAAATCAATGAGAAAGAATGTTGTTTAAATTGTTTGAATTAATATGATTAATTCCGTTGATGTTCAATATTTTGATGTTTGATCAATAGCGATAATCTACTAGTATATATATATATATATATATAAGGGTTTAGGGTTTAGGGTTTAGGGTTTAGGGTTTAGGGTTTAGGGATTAGGGTTTAGGGTTTAGGGTTTAGGGTTATTTTGAAGTAACACACGTATACTAATAATGATACTTAATAATTAAAAGTGATCCGACCCGAAAATGATACTTAATAATCACGCGGATAATAAATAAAGATTTCTATCGAATTAAATTAAATAACCCGATACTAGCTAATTAATTTTGGGTCGGACAGTTTCAGGTTTGTGATGCAAAAACGGCCCGACTCGATATATAACCTCATCCGCTAGCGCTTGACCTGGAAAATGATCGACGACAATTAACATTCCCGAAACAGACACGAAAGCCAAAAGGACCCGGCCCTCGCTCGCTCCCTGGCCCAAACTAACCCGGTAAAGTTACATACCCTACGAATCTAACCCGATCGGAATATGGCCTAGTAACCATTTATTTGTTGATAAAACGTAATAAGTATAATAAGTGATAAATAATGTGGGGTGTGGTGATAAGTAATAATTAGTGATAAATGTATGTGGGGTAGGTTTAATGGCCGACAATATATGAAAATAACCATTTGTTGATAAAACGTAATTAAGCGAGACGATAAATAACAAAAACCATAAAGATAATTAATTAATGGAAAATAGCTGTGGATTATTGTAAGGGCCCGGTTTCTTCAATTTTATGTGGTTAGTTATTTGATTATAAAGATCGGACTAAATAGGTGGTAAGTTTAAACTTTTGAACCCAATAATATATTATAGGTGGTAAAAAGCAAAAAACCGTCCCTTTTAATTAATTTGAGCATATATATATACATCAATATATCCGTCCCTTTTAGCGTACTTAAACGAAGTCGATCGACCCCATTATTTAATTTGGGAAACATTGACGTGTATATATAATACTTGCATGCATTGATGAATCTGTTATTATTGCAAAGTACGAGGTTAATGATCCGGAAGTCATCACTATTATATATCATCAATATTATCATCATCTTCCGAAACCACCTGATGACACGTGCCCCCGACCCAAAAGCGATCGACCCGAAGTAGCTACTAGCTCTAGATAGTGGATTGCCCGATCCGTAACTGGCCAACGGATCAGTTTCAGGTTAGCTAGTGATGCGTGATTATAATAACCAGTACCTTAAAAAGAAAATGACCCGATTCGAGAATCACTAGACTCGATATATATAACCACATCCGCTTGACCCGGAAATTATCGACGACCCGCCCAATTATAAACATTCCCAAAACAGACACGAAAGCCGAAAGGACCCTCCAAACTAATAATTTTTCGATCGATAAAGTTATTAATTACAAACCCGCCGAATCTAACCCGATCGGAATTGATTCCCAGGCCAAACCCGATCCGAGCTAATAATTAAACGTAACTTACGCCTATAATATACAAATCTTTAAATAACATAACAATTATGATGTACTATACCTATATATATATTATAAAATTAAATAAATTAATTAAATTTAGAGCAAAGTTAAAGAAATTAAACGTAATTAATGAATTTATTTTCGTGCCTCAAATTTTAATACTGCGCGCGCGTATCTAAAAATTTTTAAAAAAAACACATAATCTATAAAAACGGTTCTTTATAATACCACCGTTGTTATTACTTTCAACAACGGGTCACCTGAAGAAACCGTTGTCATAGTGTTTATTAGATTTTTCTTTTTGGCGCATTTTGGTGAAAATATATAACAACGGGTGTCGTTTAACCGTTGTCATTACTCGATAACAACGGTGGTTTTTAGTATAACCGTTGTCAATAGTTTCTCTTAATAAAAAAAAATTAACAATCCTATAGAGTAAATTAAACACACAAATAATTTACAATCACGTACATTATCATCATCATCATCCTCGTTTACAACACAAATCTTTTTGTTTATTATCATCATCATCCTCCTCGTTCTCTTGATCATCATCCTGCTCGTTCTCTTTATCATCATCCTGTTTTCATTTTCATTATCAGGTAATTTTTGTGTTTCGTCTTTAGGGTTTTAAGATTGAAGTTCATCTTTTTGTTTTCATTTTCTATTTATCGTTCTCTTTATCATCTAGTTTCATTCATTTCTAAGTTTTTAGAGTTTTAGAATCTCTGCATGACTCTTTATTTGTTCAGTTACTATTTCATTCATTTTAAGGTCTTAGGGTTTTAGAATCGCTGTATGCATGACTCTGTTCCGTTACTATTTCATTTCTTTCGAAGGTCTTAGGGTTTTAGGATTATCATGGGTGAAAAACGGAAAAGAGTAGAAAACAATGATAAGGGGGATAAGCCTGGTGAGAGGGGTGGTTCGAAGTGCCCTGCAGCCCTTGCAGCTATAGCGGCAAAAAAGCCGCTGCCTATAAAATGGAGTGTGAAAGGTGTTTCTACTGGTCCAAATGCTGGCCATTTATCCACTTGGATTGGAGTTACAACCAAACAGTTTGCGCCTATTGATTTAGATGATTTCAGGAATATAAATCCTGCATTGCAGAACTTACTCTTGATCCGTATAAAGGTATGCTAATTTCTTTAGCTAAACACCATTTTATTTTGCATAAGTTACTATTACATAAGGCAGGAAGCCGTTTAAAGGTTCGTATAAAGGTATGATATTAGACAGCCGCTTATTAGTATATATGATGATGATGCAGGAAGCTTTCGATATTCCCGACTGCCATGATAAGTATCTATTACGTAAGGCACCGGCAGTCGTAAGGCAGTGGAGGTGTGACCTTGCCAAATTACACTTGCATGTCGACAAGGAGACGGGGGAGATGCATAAGAGCCCACCGACAAAGTACCCCAACATCACTTAGCAACAATGGGATAATTATAAGGCGAAACGAGCTACTGAAAAGTTTCAGGTTAAGTATCCATGTCATATGTTTACATTTTTCTAAAACTCTACTTAAGGTTACATTTTTCTAAAAGTTTCAGGTTACATTTTTCTAAAACTCTACTTGTATCTATAATTTTCTAATTGTCTCATCTACTTGCGATTTTATATGATTTGAAGAGCGTTAGCGCCAGAAATCGTGCTAACATCTCACAGAAGCGGGGGGTATATTATGGTTCTCGAGGCGGTTACAGATTGATAGAAGAAAATCTCGTAAGTAGCATCTATATATTAGATTTTTTTAATCATACTTGGACTTGATATACATGTATACATATATTATTTTTGAGTTAACGTGTAGGTGTCAAAAGGTGTGACCGACTTGAATCGGCATGTAACTTATAAAGAAGGGCACACGCCTAAAGGATCCCGAACATGTAACGAATATGATCAGGAAGTCTTGGCCAACATAGTAAGTATTATTTTATTAAGACGGGTTTTTAATAACTTTATTGTTCAATTCTTGTATGTCTGACTATCTATTTATTTTAGTAACAAAAATAAAATTAAGTTTATTTAATATATTATAGGAGAATGTTCTGAAGGAGGTTGCGGAAGGGAAATTCACTCCGAGTGGTCGTGACGACGTTCTTGCTAGAGCGATCGGCCGTCCCGAGCATCCAGGTCGATTGAGGGGCGTCCCATTACATGTCGGAGTCACGAAATATTATGGGACAACTAGCTCGAACAAGAAGAAGAAAAATAAGGGGAAGGCTGACATGGTACGTATACCATTTGTTATTGTCATTTAAAATTCACATGTTATTGTTTTAACAAATTGCTGATTCTACATTTTGGGCGTGCAGGTTCAGTTATTGGCCTCCGTGATACTGAAGATGAATTCTGGAGGCAAGCCTTCCGAAGAAGAATTGAAGATGATGGAGGATGTCATTAAAAAGGGTGAGGTAGTGCAACAGATTGGTCAAGAGGCAGACACTACTACCTTGCCAATACATGAGGAGACGGCTGAGAAGATGGGTGAGGTACCTAGTGCTGCCGAGGTTTTAATACCTCAAGCCGATAAGGTAAATATGACTTCTTCTTTTTTTTTTCTGCATTTGTTCTTTCCAGCAGCCATGCCTTTGATTGGTTTATTTTATTAGGTAAATGAGTCTGAAAAGGGGACGCAACTTGAGGAGACGGGTGAGGTACCTAATGCTGCTGAGGTTTTGATACCTCAAGCCGATAAGGTAAAGACGACTTAACCATTTTGAACCTCTGCATTTGTTCTTTCCAGCAGCCATTGCATGCCTTTGATTGGTTAATTAATTTTATAAGGTAAATAACTCTGAAAAGGGGACGCAACTTGAGGAGCCGGCTGAGAAGACGGATGACAATAATGAGGTATGTAGATTATAAGAAGTTAGTATGAAGATGATATAAGAAGAGGTTTAGATCATAAGAATACTAGAGAGAACATGCTGAGTTTTCAAAAACCCTTGTTGTTGCTTATCACGCACAAAGTGACAGTCTATACTCAAGTGTTTGGTTCTCTCATGGAACACGGGGTTGAGAGAAATATAATCAGTATATGCTGTCAGTGCTAAATCAGACTCTGCACTGTAGAACAACCTTGTATTTATAGTACCCTTCAAATATTTGATGACATGTAGGCCAGCATTCAAATGAGGTACCCTGGCCTGTCTTAGAAATTGGCTGAGATGTTGTACTGCATATGAAATATCTGGTCTGGACATGTTCAAGTATAATAGCCTACCCACCAACAATAAATACTTGTAACTAACTTTACATTATATACTCAATATAGATCATTTATGATATCTATTATATTTTGGTATTTAGTTAATAATGTGTATTCTTCAGGCCACAAAAAAGCGGGTACTTCTTCTCACCGACCCTTCATCCAAGGATGTGGTTCGTGTTGACCGGGGTTTCATATACCCAATGCCCAATGACTCAGCGGAAACCATCTTGGTTCATGGCGTACCACTCTTGCCGAATCATGCAAAAGTCGAGATAGCGCAAGTCGCGAAGGGCTGTGAAACCCGTAAACTGCCCGTCACAGTCCGTGACGACCTTCAAATTCTGGCAGATGCGGTTCACTGTTTTGTCCAATGGCCTAATAGCCACATTTTCCTGGCTCGTGATCGTAAAACTCAACAGAATATAGCCGGGGTTAGTGAAATTAGTGAAACTCGTGATCGTAAAAATACATCTAATTTAACCAGCCTTTTGTCTTTGTTCATCACCTTCATAATTAGTGAAATTTATATGTTATTTTTGTTTTGTAGGTAACAAAAAACATGGATAAGTCTAACTCGATAGACAATCTTTCTACTACCTCGTCAAAACAACAACTTGATGAGGTATTTAATTAACTCTCTTTATATTTTAAGTTCTACTATTGCCTCATCATTGAAAGAGCAACTTAATTTAGTTAGCCACATGTAGGTTGTGACAGGTAGCACAAAAGGAAAACCGCATCATTTCCCCGAGCTGAAAGAGGTCAGGAGTCTATCCCGTACTACATATGATGGGAACGTTTACATTGAAAAAGTACGAACGATGAAGATGATGGACCTTTATAAGGAGGCTGGGTGACGCATAGGAAGCGAGCAATTAATAATTATTCCGCTTGAGGATGATATTGTAGGGGTAGAACGTCAAGCAATTCTGTCATGGGAAATGCTAGCCATTTGGGTTGGCCTTGACGAGATTGATGTCCAACACCTATATGTTTGGATGAAGTAAGTTTCTTAATAAATTAAATCATGCAATATTTTAATAATCTGACTAAGATATAGTGTTTTTAATATCGGAATTAAAACCGTCATGTAGGTACTTGAAATCGGTTGTGATCTCCGAGACCAAGAATCACCTTAATCTATACGGATTCCTGTGCCCAAGTCTTTTATCTATGCATATCGGGATGATTTCGTATGAAGAACGTATAGATTATATTGCTGCGGAATTGGCGAAAAACAAAAAGCTCATTCTTGCCCCTTATAATGAAGTCGGGTAATATATAAATAATATTACGATTTCAAATACAATTGCATTTTTATATGTTTGGTTATGATGCATGTTGTGCTTGTTAATAATGATGTGTCTCTCGATCTAGGAGACATTGGGTGCTAGCAGCGATCAATCCGACCAAGAAGAAAGTATTTTGGTTGGACTCTTTGCATAAACAACCATCCGAGACCTTTAAGAAGATGATTATTAAGTAAGTTTATAATACTGATGATTTGGCACATAATATTAAGTTTCATTTATTATTATTAAGTAAGTTTATGTGACTTTCGGCCTCTTTCCTTTTTTAAAGGGCCTTTGAGAAGAAAAGAGCAACAACCGGCGATCAACCGACAGAATATTCTGATGATGGCCCTACTTTTATTACGATAACAGGGGTACGTACGCGCAAATACAATACCTTAATAATTAAGTGCATTAAACTAATTACGCATATACATCTGTCTTTTTTAATTACGCATTAAACTAATTGGTAATTGCCTTCTCGTCTCTTCGTTTATTATGTAATAATAGGTCCCTAAACAGCCGGATAGCATACAATGTGGATACTACGTTTGTCGTTTCATGTTGGAGATTATTAGGCGAAGATATATCATCATTCCAGAAAGAGTTAGTAGTTTAATGTAGCTATTATTTACTTTTTTCATTAGAGCTGATATCTTTGCTGCTATATATGATCGATGTTGCTATGTATGCCTATACTGTTGTTACCCTACTGATCGATGTCTTTTATTTGTTTTATCCGCAGTATGCAATCGGCACGCCACATGTCCCTGAGTACAAAAAGCACCATATAGACGAGGTAAGGGACTTGTGGGGCAAATACGTCCTTGAACATTATTGTAAGAAAGAATAAATGAAACTTAGATTATTTGTAGAAGTCATTAGAGCAAATTGTAAGTATGAATTGCTGCTGCTGATTTATATATATATATATATATATATATATATATATATATATATATATATATATATATATATATATCATTTTGCTGCTGCTGAAAGTGGTTTATGCGTGCTGCTACTGCTGCTGATTTATGCAGGATTTTCACTGGCAGGGGAACAAATTACAATTTTTTCAAAAACAATAATAAAAATAATAACAACGGTTTTTTAAAATTCATTAAAAGCGTTGTAACATATTTCCCACCAAAACTAATCATACCTTTAACAATCGGTGTATTCTAAAATACCTGTTGTTATTAAAACTTTCCACAACGGCTTCTTTGTTATACACCGTTGTAATTAACTATATTCACAACGGGTTTGAAAAACTAAAGCATTGTTATAATCTTTCCGCCACCAAAACTAATCATACCTTTAACAACGGTTTTGGTTAACAGACCGTTGTTACATATTTCCCACCAAAACTATTCACACGTTTTAACAACGGTGTATTCTGATATACCTGTTGTTATTAAAGCTTTCCACAACGGCTTGTTTAATATATTCCATTGTAATTAACTATATTCACAACGGGTTTGAAAAACAATAGCGTTGTTATAATCTTTCCCACCAAAACTAATCATAGCTTTAACAACGGTTTCATTTAACAGAACCGTTTTTGTATCTTTCCCACCATAATTATTCACACGTTTTAACAACAGTTATCTAGTAATAACAACGACTTTGTACCGTTGTTAAAACTATTCACAACGGTGTTTTAAGTAAATCAGAACCGTTGTTACAACCTTTAACAACGGAGACTTTAACAACGTCCGCTTTTTAATATTACAACGGTTTTTAACCGTTGTCATAGCCTGTTTTTGCAGTAGTGAAAGAAAGATTTCCGCGTTTCCGTTATGTAATTGCGGTAGATTTCGAATTCTTTTCTAAATAAAATATGAATATATTTTACGAAAAAAGATAAGTTTTGAAACATTAAAATATCCGGAATATTCTCGAGCGTTCAGACACGGTTTTAAAAGACGGTTTATAGAAAATGAAGCGGTTTTTGACCCGGGCTCCAAAATGACTCTAATGATTGTCAAAACGACCGTATCGGCACGTAGATGACGACCAAGGTGTAGACACAAACTTTTGAGCTATCACTTGACGATAAACTTTACGATTTGTCATAAATCGTTCCGCGTACTAAACATGCGCCCAATCATCACTGGGTAGTTGGCAGAAGGTGTAGATTCGAGGTATCTACAGAATGATATCTTGTATCTCTTTATATATCCAATATAGTTCAATCACCCAATTTGAGGGATTACACAACTTACAATACTCTCTACATAAAATTACAAGTTACCACTAAAAACAGATTTAGTTAAATCTTGCGACGCTAACATGTACATCTGAAGGTGTTTAACCCCTTATTAAGTTTGGTTTTGTTAATTTCGTATTTAATTTATACGTACGTATATTTCACGAGTCTTAACATCCTTTAATCTTTCATTTAAAGCCTCGTAATTGAGTGCTTGAACCATATATGCGCTTACTGTTGGAGTAAGTGTGCTCAACAATGGTGCGATCACATGATTAAATCTATATAATAAGAATACAAAGGGATGATGAATATTATAGTCAACTGGTCAACATAAATCGGTAACGATTGGCTCAATTGAGTTTGACGTTACTGTCGTATGACGGTGGTGATCAGTTGATCCCTTGAGGTCACGCCTAAAGGACAATCCCCTAATCATGTACATTAATTAATTGTATAGTGATACATATTAATTAATCCCTTGAATTGAACCAAGTTTAAATTGTAAGTGAGAAATATATCTTATTGTAATATGATTAAATAAGATTCATTTTAGTAATTTAATTGTTATATTACTAAAAATGCATTATGTTTATGCAACATTTGAGATAAGCAAAATTGGTTGATTATAGTTACAAATTGTTGTAGATTATATTAACCAAATATGAGATGACCCCATTTTATTTACATGTAATTATAAAATGTGACTTAAAATGTTAAGTCTAATTTATTTTTTATGAAATTGTATATAAATTAGTTAAATGCACGTTTATAAGCAAAGATTACATGTTAACCTAAAGCTAAAATTAGATAGCCTGAATATCTTCACTACTACAAATACAGGCAATAACAACGCCCCATCAACAACGCATACTCATGAAAATAAAGAAAAACCGTTGTGGAATGGATAATTATTTTTCCGCGGAATTTTATTAAACCTAATAACAACGGTGTTAGTTTTTCGAACGTTGTTATTAGTTTTAACAACGGCGTGAACTAAAATAACCGTTGTAAATAAATTTACTAATAACAACAGTTTATTCTATATCCGTTGTTATTAATTTAGCGCGAAATAATGAAAAGTAATAACAACGGGTATGAAAAACCCGTTGTTATAATGTGTTATTAATTTGGCGCATTATTTGGCTTAAATTAATAACAACGGATATGATTTTGTTGGACGTTGTTGTTAGTTGTAACAACGGATTTAACTTTGTTAACCGTTGTAAATAGGTAACCTAATAACAACGGTGAATATGAATAATAACCGTTGTCAATACTTTTAATAAAGATGAAAAAAACACAGAACACTAATAATACTGTACTGCAACACAAAAACACAAACACAAAGCGATTATACTGCATCACAAAACCACAAACACTAATAATTTATTGATTTCCTGATCGTCTCTTTGTCATCATCTCCGTCTGCTATTTCTTATTAATCAGGTATTCTAATAATTTTTCTTTATTGATTTCCTGAATTTCGTTTATTTGTGAATTAGTTGCCTTATACATTGCATTTTCTGAATTAGTTTTAATTAGTTGGATTTTCTGAATTACTTGGCTTACTATATATACTACGAATGTAGATAAATGACTCGAACTTGGATGAATGCTGCGAATATGAGTGACCCAAACTATAAGGATGGTTTAGCTGAATTTTATGAAGTCGTTGCGAACAATTTGAATGGTTCTTCTAGTATTCCATGCCCTTGTGAAAGATGTGGTAATATTAGGTATATGGCTATTCCGGACGTTAAAATTCACCTAGAAAAGTATAGTTTTAGTCGATCCTATACCCGTTGGATTTTTCATGGGGAATCATTAGAGGAAGATAATAATTTTGAAGAAGATGATCTTGAGGTATACGAAAGGATAACTGATGATCCCGAGTTTGCCGAGTATGTTGAGTTGGAAGCAGACGAGTTGAATGTTGGGTCTACAGATAATGAAGAAAAAGATGATGAATCAAATGCTTTTGAAGATGAAAACATTAATTTGGATGACCTTGACAACATGTATAAGAAGTTGTGTGAGTCTGAAGCGCCTCTATACCCTGGTTGTAAGTACACAAAGATGTCGGCTGTGGTGAAGTTGTATAATATCAAGGGGGCAAATGGGGTTAGTGACACATGTTTCACTAGTTTATTAGCCTTGATAAACGACATGCTTCCAGATGGTAATGTTCTTCCCGTTAAGACATATGAGGCTAAAAAACTAATTAGAGGGGTGGGTATGAAATATGAGAAAATACATGCATGTCCAAATGATTGCGTATTGTATCGAAAATTATATCAAAACTTAACCAATTGTCCGGTTTGTTTTGAGTGGCGTTATAAGGATAAGGAAGGGATCCCGGCTAAGGTGTTATGGTATTTTCCAGTGATACCAAGATTCATAAGGATGTTTGCGAATAGCAATGATTCAAAAATGTTAACTTGGCATGAAACTGGAAGAATAAATGATGGGAAGCTAAGACACCCGGCAGATGGTATGCAATGGAAATCGTTCGACGCTAAGTATCCTGATTTCGGCATTGAACCTAGAAACTTACGTCTAGCGCTGTCCACTGATGGAATGAACCCACATGGAAACATGAGTACCCAACATAGTACTTGGCCAGTAGTGTTGGCAATATACAACTTACCTCCATATGTGTGCATGAAAAGAAAGTACTTGATGTTGTCGTTGTTAATTTCCGGCCCTAAACAACCTGGAAATAATATAGATGTCTATTTGGAACCTCTTTTAGATGATTTGCGAATTTTGTGGGATAGTGGGATAGAAGTATTTGATGCATATAGGAATGAAACTTTCAATTTGAGAGCGATGTTATTGTGTACAATAACCGACTATCCGGCTTATGGCGACCTTTCTGGGCATACGGTGCATGGGAAAGAGGCATGTCCATTGTGTGGGGAGGATATCGAGTCTGAATACTTGAAGTGTTCTCATAAGTATGTGTATTTGGGAAATAGGAGGGGCTTGGATCCTGACCATTGTTATCGCAAGCAGCAGAAAGCATTTAATGGACGTCAAGAACATCGTCAACCTCCTAGAATTTTGAGTGGGCATGAAGTTTATCAGAAAGTAAAGCATATAGAGATAAAATATGGGAAGAAGAACGGCTCTAAATTGTCTACTCGTGGGTATAAGAAAAGATCCATATTTTTTGATAAACTTCCATATTGGCCTGACCTGGAGGTCAGGCATTGCCTCGATTTCATGCACATTGAGAAAAATGTCTGTGATAATATTATCAATACCCTCCTGAATGTTCCCGGTAAAACAAAGGATAACGCCGCAGCTAGGGAAGATATGCAAATGATGGGTATTAGGCTAGAGTTGGCACCACAGAAGAGAGGTAATGGTACATTTTTACCGCCAGCAGCTTATACCCTTTCACGGAATGAGAAAAAAGAGTTTTGTGCATGCTTGAATGGAATTAAAGTGCCACATGGTTATTCGTCCAACATCAAAAGCCTTGTGTCGATGCAAGATCTAAAACTCACCGGGTTAAAGTCACATGATTGCCACACTTTGATGCAACAATTACTATCCGTGGCTATTCGCTCCATTTTACCTGAAAAGGTACGATATGCTATTACCAGATTCTGTCTCTTCTTCCAGTCCATATGCGATAAAGTCATCGATCCCGATGATGCGGAGTCATTGCAGGACCTCGTTGTCACCTCTCTTTGTCATTTTGAAATGTATTTTCCACCCTCTTTCTTCACTATCATGATTCACCTGACCACTCACTTGGTTAGGGAGATTTTGTACCTTGGGCCCGTGTACTTGAGATACCAGTATCCTTTCGAAAGATTGATGAAAGTCTACAAGGACTATACATCTAATCGGTATCGTCCAGAAGGTTGTATTGCTGAACGTGCTATATTAGACGAAGCTCTTGCATATTGTTACGCTCATCTCTCTCCTGAGGAGTTAATTGGCGTTCCAAAGAATCGTCATAGTGACTGGATGACCGGAAAAGGTATTAGGGGCCGGGTTGAAAAAATTGTGTCACGTGACATGTTACATTTAGCACATACGTATGTGCTAAACAACGAAGATGAGGTGCAACCTTATATTGAACAACACAAAGATGAGCTCAAATACGATCACCCAAACAAGAGCGCGATGTGGATTGCAAACGAGCATAAGAAGACATTTGGAGAGTGGTTTAGGAATGTTGTCTTGGAGTATAAGAATTTGTATGGTGATGACATCTCTCCTAGGTTACTACGTCTTGGGTTAGGTCCAAATGCCAGGGCCACTTTTTTCAGCGGTTTTGCTATTAATGGTTATACTTTTTACACCCGCGAGCAAGATGAGTTGAGCACAATGCAAAATAGTGGTGTGAGTTCTGAATTTGAGGCAATGCACTTTGCTACTTCAAAAGATAATTTGGGGAAAATGCCTTTATTATGTTGTTATTCAAGAAATATTGGTATTAGATTACATTGATTTCACAATACCTCTGTTTCGATGTAACTGGGTTGATAACAACAACAATTGT
>JAIUZE010007516.1:0-73941 GCA_022085475.1 Heliosperma pusillum | reverse complement strand
AATTGCAAAGTAATGGTCATCAAACTCAAATATTGAAATTGGAAACTTTAATTACATTTAATTGGAAATGTTAATTAGACTACAATGAAACTTTAATTACATTCAACAAAAATTCCTTCGATTAACGTTTGCTTTGAAGGCTCATTTCTTGGCTTTATCAATAAGTGAAAACCTACACAAACAAACAAAAACAAGTACAATATTCAGCAAAGTTAATTACGAAATATTCAGCAAAGTTATGAAGGAATGGAATTCACGTCATTTTTCGTATATTAATGAAATATAACGAAGTGTACCTTTTCGTATTTTTATCCCATTTGAGAAGTTCCAACATTATAGACTTTCATATTCTGGAAAATTCTGCAAAGAGTGACGTATATTAATGAAATATATTCATGCTCCTCAAAATAGTCACTTTCGTATACTAATGAACTTACCTCAAAATAGTCACTTTTCGTCCATAAACTTTGATCAGCTAATGCACTCAACCACTTCAGCACAAAAACTCCACAATCATAACTAGATTCACAAAACAAACTCTTAGATTCACATAATTAGGTCTGAGATTCACAAAACAAAGTCTTAGATTCACAAAACAAGTTCTCAGATTCACAAAAGAAAGTCTTAGATTCACAAAACAAGTTCTCAGATTCACATAATAATGTCTGAGATTCACAAAACAAAGCGTCAGATTCACATAATAAGATCTGAGATTCACAAAACAAACTCTTAGATTCACATAATTAGGTCTGAGATTCACAAAACAAAGTCTTAGATTCACAAAACAAGTTCTCAGATTCACAAAAGAAAGTCTTAGATTCACAAAACAAGTTCTCAGATTCACAAAAGAAAGTCTTAGATTCACAAAACAAGTTCTCAGATTCACATAATAGGTCTGAGATTCACAAAACAAAGTCTTAGATTCACAAAACAAGTTCTCAGATTCACATAATAATGTCTGAGATTCACAAAACAAAGCGCCAGATTCACATAATAAGGTCTGAGATTCACAAAACAAGCTCTAACCCAGATTGACATACCTTGTTGTTTGTTGTGGAACATCCAAATTGACAACTTCATTAAGGTGCATGTACAGCAAAGATCTGTAAGACTCTCCAAGAATTGTTGCAACATTGTACAACCGAAAAGAAAGAGGCAATAAAAGATCAAATATATTTTCGGGGTATACTTTTAAAAGATTAAAAACAAATATTTTGGAAAAAAATCATACAATCTCTGAGGCCTGGTGGTTGTCTTCATCCACATTTATACTTTGCATAGAGTCAAGGATGAAATTCTTTCCATGCTTTAAGTCGCAGATACAAGCCCACCAATGCTTCAACTTCTTGCAATGGAAAGGAATAAAAACCTGAGAAAGTAAATGTACATCAGAAACCAATCAACAATACTTGTGAACAACAGTAAATAAATAACAAAATGAATAGCAGAACTGACCATGTCGATATGGCTACCATCAGCTGGAATGTATTGGGGCTTTATGTATTGACCCCAAATCTCCGGGGTAGTCTCTGCATCAACAGCCTGCATCTCACAAAAAGGCAATTTGTACAATTTTTTCGAAACAAATTTAAGAATGCAAAATACTTGAATATCAACGTCTAAAGGATTTGACACTCACATATACTGTTGTTGGCAAGTAAAGCACATTTGATCTACCCACTGTGCGCTTAATCCCAACAATATCAATGATCTACAAAATAAAATTGTGTTAGGAAAAAGAGACATCGAGTGAATCATCCAGTTTCACGAAATCAACTTAGTTTCACAAACTAAGATCTAGGATTCACAAAATAAGGTCTGAGATTCACCAAATAAGGAACATGCATAATATTTACCTGATCCATAATAAGCCCACGCGATGTAAGGCTCTGCAACGCATCTCTAGTGACCTCCATCCACGGAGTGGACACCAGAACCTCACTTAATTATTGAACAAATGCAATTAGTACATATATCTCTCAAAAAAAATTTTGAAAAAAAATCAAAGAAAAAGAGTGACATTACTATGCAATTGCCTTTGTTCTTCTCCCAACACAAGTCACCAATTCCTTGTCAGTGAAAGGTAGTCCCAAAGAGGAACTCAATTCTAGTGCATCTTTTTCGACTATTTCTTTGGATAGGTTCCCAGAACATGTAGCAATTTGATGGCACACCCTCAATGCAAAGCGCCTGAGCTGAGCTTCCTATTAATGCAAAAAAAAACCAAAGGTTTCAAAAAAACTGTGGAATATTAAAGTTGGTGCAAATGTATAAAAATTAAATTAGATGTTGA
The DNA here is from genome assembly GCA_022085475.1 of Heliosperma pusillum. Lineage (NCBI taxonomy): Eukaryota > Viridiplantae > Streptophyta > Magnoliopsida > Caryophyllales > Caryophyllaceae > Heliosperma > Heliosperma pusillum. Next base: position 71,648 of record JAIUZE010007516.1, on the reverse strand, counting down.
AAAGAAAACTTACAGTATTTACGGTTATTAGAGAATTAGTTTTGTTCCCTTTGTAATTCTCCAATATGTTCAGCAAATAGAGGCCATTATCAATTTGATTGCATTTCAGAATTGATTTTGGGACAAACACTTCAGGCATTGCCATCGAGGTAAGGCCTGTCACTGATGGCAACTTTGATTGAAGAAGGTTGATGAGCCTGTCTTGCTGTATGAACAAAAGAGTAATTAGTGAGAGAAAGTACAAAGGTCATAGACTCAGAACGCAGTCCCAAAGTGGATACAAGAGACGTACCGTGGGTTTATAAAAAGGAGTGTAATCAACAGATATGTCTTTCATGGGATGGATGATTTGGCATTTGCAAGATTCTGGTCTTAGATCGAAACAAAACAAGAATGGTGGGCATGAGGGAGGGAGCGATGATTGGAGTCAAAATCTGGACGACAGAAGAAAAAATGCACTGAATTAAAAAGATAAGTCCACCTTCTCATCTATATTTTAAAAATAAACGTAAGAACAGATAATAAAACCAAATAAAAGACTTACTAATTGCGCTGCAGCAACATCAACATTGTCCAGACACTGGAACAAAAATAGCATCATGTGTGAGTAATGGTTATAACTGAACTCCATGTAAAATGGGTTATAGAGAAGGGGTAGTAAGACAAACACTAACACTGTCAGTGGAATGTGGCACAAATAATCGACAAGCAGAATCCCGTGATCTCAAGCTCTCACCACTGTTTAGGATTTCACACCACACATTTATCACATAGGGAGATACTTGATCACCTTCAACCAAACTCTTCAATTGCCTCCTTGTCAATGTCTGGGTTTCACTTTTGAAAAGAATCTCCCTGGAAACATAGGTCACACACACATTTTAAGTAAGTTTCACAAAATCACCATCCACTCTCACAAAACAAGCTCCAAGATTCACAAATTAAGCAGTAAGTTCAGGTTTCACCAAAAACACCTAACAGTTTCACTAAATCAGGTCCAAGATTCACATAACAACATCTAAGATTCATATAACAAGGTCTGACATTCACAAAATAACGTCTGAGATGTACCAAATAAGGAAAAAAATGTAATTTTTAACCACTTATGATAAGATAAATACCTTTCATCAAGTGATTCCACAAGGATGAAATCCAATACATTCTTCTCCGCTTGAGTAAAATCCTTGAGAATATTAGTGTTTCTTTGGAGATACGGAGATCGATAAACTTCTGCTGGAACTGTAGGCCTCTTGTTACGAGCTGTCTTCACACGAACACCTCGACGAGTGTAAACAGCTGGAGTTTGTGTTATATCAACTAGATCTACTTCCACTGTGGGCGCAGAATGGTCAGGTTCAGGTTCGGCTTGATCAGATTCAGGTTGATCAGCTTCACCATAAGATGTGGAAGGTTCAGGTTGAGGTTCAGTTTCAGGTTGACGTTGAGGTTGAGGTTCGGTTTCAGGTTGAGGTTGAGGTTGAGGTTGAGGTTGAGATAAAAATTCTTCGTGTTGAGATAAAAGATGGTCATCAAGTGGTAGGAGCCTAAAGGATGGGCATTCTGGTTTTGGTGGTGAATGATGTGGCTGTATTGGTTGGAAGGCTTCATCCATAATCTCCAGTGCCACCAACAAATCAGCCTCAGACCACCCAGTAATTCTCTCCGTATTCTCGGCAATATTCTCAACATTACAAGACAAAATATTCTCCTCGTTCTGCGCATGCTCCTCATTATCCACAATCTCCTTCTCCTCCACAGTCTTCCCATTATCCTCATCCTTCCTATTATCCTCATTCCCACACTTTTCTTGTTGGGATAACCTTAAACCTTCTGCCATACCATCCGCAGCTGCAACTAGTTTATCAACTGTTGGTGAGGAATGTAGCTTGCTGGGAGCTTGGCTAGCAAGACTTTTGTACTGCAAAAAGGCTTGAGCCAAGACCTTTGCGGATTCCGCAAATTTATCAACAAACTCACTAGCACTGCCTAAATTGCTAGATACAGCAGGAGCAGCAGTTTCAGCATGTTCAGATTGTTGTTGCTCAGGTTGTTGTTGTTCAGATTGCTTCACAGATTGATGTTCAGAAGAAGGAGCACCAAGACTTTTGGAAGTCTGCCGAAAGTCAATTTTAAGAAGCGAAGAAGGTGCATGTGGCATATGCTGACTCATTACAAGTAGAGGCTCAACAGAACCCCTGCCAAAAGTTCTCGTCTTAGAATTTTTGTCGTTCAGTTCATCATTAATTCTCTTCAATATAGCTTCTGGTGTCCAGGTGGAGAGTGTCGGAAACTGGCGACTAACAAGGCGTGATTTGAAGACACACCGGTCTAGATAAACAAAAACCAAGGCCATAATTGGGCCACCAAACCAGGTTTCTTTCAACTGTTTGGTCTCAAACTCTTCCTTTTGCCAAGACTGAACTTGGTCAGCCAACTTCCTTTTGATGAAGTTGCACCAGTTGAAATCAGAGATCAAGTCGGTGTTTGCAAGACTTTTAAGAAGTTTCAAACTGGCCTGATTACCTACAACACCCCCTAAAAGAGCAGAGAAAATGTAAATGATGAAATTGCGCTTGAAATCATCTCCGCCTTCTTTTTTGTGTAGGGAGCTTGGCCAGAATGTCTTTGACATCAATGGAATCATTGCCGAATTGGCTTTTGAACTTCTCCAAAACAGACAGATAAACAGGGCACTTATCTCCATTAGACGCTTCAATGACAACATTTGGACCCATTTGTAATCCCAGGGAAAGATATATATCTTCCTCTAAAATCGGAAGCTTCCCGTCCAACAAGCATCCTTTAATCGGGTCATAATTCGAAACAAGCCAATATGCCAAGCTTCCCGGGACTTTCTTTATTTGAAGAAGCAATAGAGAACCAAATCCCATTTCTTGGATAGCTTGAATTTGTTTCTCTGATAGCGGACTATCCTCATTGTGAAGAAAGTGGTAAAGTCCAGCTGGAGACATCCGGGTCCTCAACACCGGCAATCGCTCTTTATAGTTTCTTTTCTTTTTAGTTGGTTCACATACTTCACTAGTAGAGCTAGCTGGTGTTGATCTCTTCATATTAGGTCTGATATTCACAAAATAAGTTATGAGATTCACAAAATAAGGTCTCAGATTCACAAATTAAGGTCTGATATTCACAAATTAAGATCAGATATTCACAAAACAAAGTCTGAGATTCACAAAATAAGTTCTGAGATTCACAAAATAAGGTCTCAGATTCACAAATTAAGGTCTGATATTCACAAATTAAGATCTGATATTCACAAAACAAAGTCTGAGATTCACATGATAAGGTCTCAGATTCACATGATAAGGTCTCAGATTCACAAAACAAAGTCTCAGATTCACATATTAAGGTCTGAGATTCACAAATTAAGATCTGATATTCACAAAACAAAGTCTCAGATTCACATGATAAGGTCTCAGATTCACAAAACAAAGGCTAAGATTCACATATTAAGGTCTGAGATTCACAAATTAAGATCTGATATTCACAAATAAGCAAGACTTTCATTACTAGATAATTATACAAATGTTGTACAAGATCCAAAATGTAAAAAGACAACTAGATAATTATACAAAAGTTTGCCTTGATACAAAAGACGCTGCCTATAGATTACATTTAATTACAAAAATGATAAAGCTGAGCAGCTGTCCTATAGATCAAGCAAGAGAGGTAAATCCATATAAGATAAGGTTGCCCGAGTTAATAACTCGGTTGAAACAGCAACTGCTATGTCACGGTCCGGAGATGGCAGAGATAAATAATGAAGCAACTCATTGACGTGTGCGAGTGCAGTATTATCGAGAGCGGTAAGGTGTTCTCTTTGGAAATGATTTTGCTCTTGCTGACTATGCAAGAGAACTTGAGCTCCCATATTTTCAGTCATAAAGCACTTGCATCTTTTATAAATTATTCTACGACCCCTACGAATAATTCTCACACCATTGACATCATTGATATGGAGAGAAATTCCATGTGCAAGTTGAATGAGCGGTGCACTAGGGGGTATGAGAAAAAGCTGACACCAATTCCTACAGACCAACGCCATGTTTGCCTTATCATGGTAAAGAGTAACTCGATTGAAAATGTTATTCATTAGATCTTGATTGTTGAACACATCAACTTGAGGTTGATAACGGTAGTTAGTGAGCTGAACATTCACTAAGGGATCAAATGAGAAAGTCATAGCCTCTTTTTTTTCTCTTACATAATTCTGGCCAAAAAGTGCTCGATCTTCTTCGAAGATATTGACTACCCACCCCTTGCACCAATTTTCCATCTTTGCCTATGTATACTGTACTAGAAACCAGAAAGTAACCTACAAGCATCACAAATTGAACACTACAATGAAGAAAATTAAAAATAGAAACTCGTAAGGAAAAGAAATTGAACACTACATACTGAACACAACAATGAACACTGCATGAAAAAAAGAGTAAGTGAAAGAAGCTGTAAGATTCACAAAAGAAGCTGTAAGATTCACAAAAGAAGCTGTAAGATTCACAAAAGAAGCTGTAAAATTCACACATAGGTGTCAATGTATATGTAATACATAAGAATTAACAAAACAAGACAGAAAACAAAACAAAGTCTAATATTCACATAATTAGGTCTCAGATTCACATAATAAGGTCTGACATTCACAAAACAAAGCCTCAGATTCACATAATAAGCAAAACAAGACAGAAAACAAAACAAAGTCTGAGATTCACATAATAAGGTCTGAGATTCACAAAACAAAGTCTAATATTCACATAATAATGTCTGAGATTCACAAAACAAGACAGAAAACAAAACAAAGTCTAATATTCACATAATTAGGTCTCAGATTCACATAATAAGGTCTGACATTCACAAAACAAAGCCTCAGATTCACATAATAAGCAAAACAAGACAGAAAACAAAACAAAGTCTGAGATTCACATAATAAGGTCTGAGATTCTCAAAACAAAGTCTAATATTCACATAATTAGGTCTCAGATTCACATAATAATGTCTGAGATTCACAAAACAAAGCCGATGAAAACCTGCATGAAAACAAAGTAATTAGTCTTGAAAGTAATGTGATAATCATAAAAAATTATAATAAATGACGAGTGTGCTTGATTATAATCATAAACAATTATAATAAATGACGAGAAATGAAGACGATGAAAATTATTGAAGAAGACGAGAAATAAATGACGATGAAGACGAGAAATAAATTATTGAATAGCAGTAAATAAATGACGATAAAGACGAGGGTGATAATGAATAGCAGTAAATAAATGACGATGAAGAAGACGATTATCATAAACTAACTAGATCAATCGCAAAACACGAAATGAAGACGATGAAGACGAAAGACGATGAAAAATGAAGAGAAAGTACCTAATTTGAGGACAATAATGGCGGCCGGAAGATCAGTAGTAATGGCGGTCGGAGGCTCAGTAGTTGAAGACGATGAAGACGATGAAAAATGAAGAGAAAACGTTTAGAGAGAGAGAGAAAGAAGAGAGAGAATGGAAAAATGAAAAATGACGTAATAATTGGAAGGATTGATTTTTATGGGGTATATATAGTGACACGTGGCATCATCTGGTGAGCCTACAATTTTTAGATCCAACGGTTTAGAATGTGTCCAGCCGCCTCATACTAAGAAGGGTGCCTCACATGATTCAATTTCTATATATATATATATATATATATATATATATATATATAGAGGTGGGATCCGGTGAGTCCACCTAAATATTTGAGTCCATGAGTCCTAATAACAACCGTCTGATCTGAAGTAAATAGAGTGCTGAGATTAGGCCACGTAGGAGCCAAAGTTGAGTAAACAAAACTCTCATATTTCCTCAGATTCCTTTTTCTTTCTCTCTCCAAAAAGTTAAACCAAGTAAACCCTAACCTTGAAAACATCAGACTCACAGCACATCTTGCTAAAATCTTATGAAAATCATAGTTTTTCTACTTGATTTCAAATGCATTTCAACTTTATTGAATAATCTGAGTTGATTTCTCTCCTAAATCCTTGAGGTAAATTCGTATCTGTTCTTTTTTTAATTCCTGCGGTTTCATTTTAATTTATGTGCTATTAAATTGATTATGGATGTTAATTTGGTTAGAAAATTATTGAATATAAGCTTCATTGAAAGAACTTAATAAGATTATTTCGAAAATATTAAACAAATTGTTGAGTTATTTGTGGTAATTCATGTTCTTGCTTTAGATTCTAAAGATCTTATTTATACGTGATTTCAAACGTTTTTTTTTGTGATTATATCAACATATTGAACTAACTACTATGATCGATTATCGTTGTAGTTGTGTATTAGATGTATTTATTAGTTTCATCACAAAAATTAGGGTTTCATATTGTTTATTTGTGAAAATTATGTTTTCTTATCATAAAATTGAATTTGTTTGACATTGCCAGTTGAGAAATTGATCGTAAGAGTTTAGATACTGAGTAATAAAAATGTCTTGGCTGTGATAATGAAATTTGATAGAAAAAACAATCTTTGTTAATGTGATTATGTATTTCGATGCTTGTGATATTGTTTTTTGTATAATGCGATATTGTATAATGTGATCTTTGCATTTGATTTATAGAGTAGCTAATTGTGGACAAGATGATGATGATACTGATGATGATGATGATGAAGAAGATGATGATGATGATGGATAAGAGCTCGAAACAAAACAAGACAATACAAGACTATTGCAAGTGATATGGCTAGAGGTAGAGGTGGAGGAACCAACTTAAATGACTATCAGGAATATGTTGGCAAAAAATTTTAATTGAAAGTACATTGATGTAATGTTGGTAGGATATGACATATAATGTAAATGGTAGTGTCATAAACTAGTTTCGCAACTGGTATTTTGTGGTATTGTTTATAAGTGATGATATTATGATTTGTATGTAGTTATCACAATTTTGGAAGGGTGAAAACAATCTTTTTAAGTGTGATATTTTTTTTTGGTGTAGTGTGATATTCTTTATTAATTGTTCTGATATTGTTTTTTGTATAGTGTGATATTCTTTATTAGTGGTTGTGATACTATTTTCCAACATCACAAAATTGAATGAGTATAAACAATCTCTGTAAATGTGATATTGTTTTTGCTGGAATGTGATATTCATTCTTAATAGTTATAGTACTTTACTACTTTATTATCAAAAGGTTGCAAAAGTCAGTCCACTAGATATGTGGCATATGGTGATATTGGTACTGACAAATCGGGATATTGTTAATCGCAGAAGATGATATTGTGATATTGTCGATCAAATCATGTGATATTGTTTTTCAAAACATCTGATATTGTTCCCAATAAAATGTGATATTATTTTTAATAAACCGGGACATAGTTTCCAATAATTGTGTTACTTTTATAATTATAAGTTGTTTATTAAAAAAGTGATGAAAACATAATATAAATGGTAAACATTAAAAAATATTATGATATTGTTACTAAGATACTCGGATAATTTTTCAATTAAGATGTACAACTCAATAGAGTAACATAGTACGTGCTGCCTAAAAATGGAGAAATAATACACAATTGTAACGACTTGGAACGATATCTAAGAATTAAAGATCTATCGTTAGAAGAGAAACGCCTTAAAAAAGATGATGCTCAGTTGATGATGTATTATAAACTTATTCTTCAACACGGATACAAACTCTTAACCAACCTCAGCAAGAGATGAAATCTGCAAAAGGAAAAACAAAGAACAAAAAAAAAACTTAGTACCATCTTTTTAAGACAAAAGAAAATGTATAAATATAAAACCTTCGGAGGTCAACATCAAATAAAGGTGATTTTCAGCATATACATCCAGGGGTTGTATGCATTGTGAAGCAAGAACATATATAATATAAGCAAGAGGTTGAAGCAATAGGTTCTACATGAAAAAGCAAATTGGATTACAATGTTGTTCAGACTGTGATACTGTCAAGAATAAGATGTGATACTATACAGAATGACATGTGATACTAATTTATATAATTAATTAAACCATAATGTATTACAATATATTTCAGCGTTTAACAGTAGTGTGTGATACTAATTTACATTAATTAGGTAAACAATAACATGTATTTAAAAAAAAAGCAACAAGGAGAACGCATACATAAAGTTTTAAGCGATAATACTTCAATGAAAACACAAATCTGGACAAAAATCATGCTAAATATAATGATTATAAAAACAGAAATTGAAGAATAAATGATGAACAGTAAACGAAAAGATAAGAATACATATAATAACACAATAGGAATCATAATCTCGCAATAAGGAGAATTAAAACGAAAAATAATAATAATAATGATGTAAGCATACAAAAAGAGATGATAACAATACGTACATCAACTAAAACGAAAATAAATAATAATAATGCAATAATTAAAAACGAAAAAAAGAAAAAAAATAGAGTGAATAATACCTGACATTGCAATTGTTAGAAGCATGAACAAAATCATATTGTATAGCTTGCTTGAGAAGAAAAAGATTTGATGAAGAATAATTAGTTCAAAAGAAAAGCACAGGAGGAAGAGGAAAAAGATTGTGAAGAGAGAGAGTAGAGAGAGAAAGTGAATGGAAGAGGCTGAATAAATTGGTGCATATGAAAGTATATATGTCAAGTTGTTAAATGTCGAAAATACCCTTACTTTAGGGTGTGTGATCTCAGCCATTCAATCTCCTTGATCTGACGGTTGAGGTTAGGACTCACGGACTCAAAAAGATAGGGTGGACTCACATGATCCTAATTCTATATATATATATATATATATATATATATATATATATATATATATATATATATATATATATATAGAGAGAGAGATAGGTTCTTGTGAGTCCACCATTTTTTTTGAGTCCATGAGTCCTCATCCAAGCCTTTGGATGAAGGTGATGGAGGGATAAGATTAAAACAAGATGAAGGGATAAGATTAGAACAAAAATGAATGGACAAGATGAGAACAAGATGGAGGGACAAGATTAGATTAAAATGGGTGGGGTTTAATGAATTCCACCTACACTTACCTTCATATTGTAACAATAAGTTTTTGTAACTTCAACTTTTTATTAGTGTAACTTCAGTAACTACGAGAGTAACTTCAACCATTATTTTTGTAACTTCAAATTAAAATGTGATTTCGACTATACAAATTTGAATTTATTTAACTTTAAGACAAGTTTAGCCTTTTTATGAGTGTAACTTCAGTCAATACGAGTGTAACTTCAACCATTCTTTGTGTAACTTCAAACTAAAATGTTATTTCGATAATATTAATTTGAATTTATGTAACTTTAAGACAACTTTATGTGATTTTAGCCTTTTATGAGTGTAACTTCAGTCATTACGAGTGTAACTTCAACCCTAATTTGTGTAACTTCAAGCTAAATTGTGATTTCGATTATATTAATTTGAATTTAAGTAACTTTAACCTAAGTTTATGAGATTTTAGCCTTTTATGAGTGTAACTTCAGTCATTACGAGTGTAACTTCAACCATTCTTTGTGTAACTTCAAACTAAATTGTGATTCCGATTATATTAATTTGAATTTATGTAACTTTAAGACAACTTTATGTGATTTTAGCCTTTTATGAGTGTAATTTTAGTCAATACAAGTGTAACTTCAACCATTATATGTGTAACTTCAAACTAAGATGTCTTTACGAGCGTAACTTTAGTCTTTACGAGCGTAACTTTAGTCTTTACGAGCGTAACTTCAGTCCTTGAAAAAGTCACTTCAGTCCTTAAGGGTGTTACTTCAGTCTTTTAAGGGTGTTACTTCAGTCTTTTAAGGGTGTTACTTCAGTCTTTTAAGGGTGTTACTTCAGTCTTTTAAGAGTGTTACTTCAGTCTTTTAAGAGTGTAAAAGCAGTCTTTAATAGTTTAACTTATTTTAAAAAATGATATCTAAAATTAAAAAGAAAAACATAAAAAAAATTAAAAATTTAAAAAAATCTAAGAGAATATAACAAAACAGATTAAGAAAAGTTAAATATCATAAAAAAAAAAAGATATAATTAAAAAAAATTAGATCTAGCAAGTAAAAATAATATAAAAGAACACTTTAACCAATAATAGTGTAACTTCAAGCATATATATAACACATACTAGAATAATTTATTAAAAAACAAAAAATTAAAAAGCAAGATCTAAAATAACTAACCAGATTTAAAAAATACAAAAACATAAAAAGGAGATAAAAAACAAAAAATCTGAAAAATATAAACAAAATAAATTAAAAACTAGATCTAAAAAATTTGGGAGTTGCAAATCTGAAAAAAAAAACAAAAGGAGAAGAGGAGGGAGAGGGGTGGTGGCAGAGGAGAAAGGAGGGGAGGAGGTTGTGTGGTGGGTTGTTGATGGTGGTTGGAGGACGGGGAAGAGGAAGCACAGGGGGAGGCGGGCAGAAGGCGTCGGGCAGCGGGAGGCGGGCAGAGGGGAGACGATCTTGTGGTGGTCGTGAGTGGTGAGGTGGCGGGTGGGCGGAAAGGAGGAGGTGGTGGCGGAAAGGAGGGTGACTGACCGGAGGGAGGAGATGAGGGGAAGTTGACGGCGGTAGGTGTGGTGGGAGCCCGGACATGAGGGGTTTTTTTGGTTGTTTTTGGTGGTTTCTTTGGTATGTGTAAGTGGTGGTGGTGGTTATTTTTTCATTTTTTCAGATTTGGGATGGTTGTTGTGGGTGGTGTGAGTGGTGGGAGGAGGAGGATGTGGGGAGGAGAGGTGGCAGAGGGTTCGGGTGGCGTGGGGGGAGCGTGGCCGGGGTGGTGGCCGGGGAGTGTGGCCGGAAAAGTGAGGTGAAATGGTGAGGAATTTTTTGGGTTTTTTTTTAGAGCATTGTAGAAAGATAAAGAGAGGTAGAGAGATAAGGAAAATGTGAGAATGAGAAAAATTGAGTGAGGGAAGGGTATAAGTATTAGGGTTTGAAGGAGGATGGATTGAGTGTGTCTCACAATCATGGCCATCCATTTTGTTTTAATCCTAGCCTCTCATCCATTTGATTCAAGGGTTTGGATGAGGACTCATGGACTCAAGGTTTAGAGGTGGACTTACATGATCTCTTCTATATATATATATATATATATATATATATATATATATATATATATATATAATGGGTCATCTCATATTTGGTTAATATGATCTATAACTAATTATAATTATGATCAACCAATCATGCTTATCTCAAATGTTTCATAAACATTAAGCATTCTAATATAACAATTAGATTTATTGAATCTTATTTAATCATATTATAATAAGATATATTTCTCACTTGCAAACTTGTTCCGTTTAAGGGATTAATTAATCTGTATCGTTATACAATTAATTAATATTCTTGATTATGGAATCGTCCTTTCGGTGTGACCTCAAGGGATCAACTGATCACCACTGTCATACGACAGTAATGTCAAACTCTAGTAAGCCAATCATTACCGATTAATGTGGATCAGTTGACTATAATGTTAATCATCCCTTTTTATTCTTGTTAATGAGGTTTAATTAAGTGATCGCACTATTGTTGAGGACACTCACTCCAACATTTAGATGTAGGTTCTAGAGGAGACTTAGGAGTAGGTTGTGGAGGGGATTCATGAGTAGAGTGTGGAGGAGATGTAGGTGTGGGTGTAGGCAGTAAATTAAAGGAGATGTAGGTGTAGGTTGCGGAGGGGATTTAGATGTAGGTTGTAGAGGAGACTTAGGAGTAGGTTGTAGAGGAGACTTAGGAGTAGGTTCTGGAGAGGATTTAGGTGTAGATTCTGGAGGAGACTTAGGAGTAGCTTGTGGAGAGGATTTAGGATGTACAGGCACTTCATTATCAACAATTTCTTGAGAGCTATAAACTCTAACCCATTCTGCGTGATTAGTCTCTAAATCCACCACAGGCACTTCAATGCTCAAAGGTTCCACCTTTATTGCCTCCCTATCTAATATAGCCCTTTCTTCGTCATCCCTCTTCTTTTTCTCTTCTACCTCTCTTTGTACAATTTTCAATCCAGCAGACAAGCGAAACAAATCCATAGGGTGTTCTGTGTTCTCCAACCACACTTTGATAACATTTCCCCCTTAAAATGAGCAAACATGCTCAACAAATCTACATCATTTCTTAGATACATTTTCTTACCCCTACCATTATTAAAAAACAAGTCATAAACTGATGGTATGCTAACATTTGGCTTCAATCCCACAGTCTCAAGCTCACTAATTACATCTAATAATTGCATTAAATCAACATCATAGACATGGTAATCAAACCTCTTATCTCCATAATTAAATTCCAACCATAATTCAGGTGCCATCATATCATGTACACACAATGATTAAAATTAATTAAAAATATAACTCAAACACTAATTTTGTTCAAAAAAATTGACAAATACTAGCATGCAACCATATATTACTAATTTATAGTACTTAATTGAATAAAAACAAACAAATTAATGACTTTAATTGAAAATAAAGAAAAGTGTCTAAAGTGTTTACCTTTCGCAGATTCGAGGATCAAATTAAGTAGACCGGTGATGTTCGCAGGGGAGAAAGTGAAGATAATAAGTAATGGATGTGTGATGGATGTGTGTTGGGGAAAAGGAAAGATATTATAATGGTTAGGGTTTTAGGTAGATACTAGAAACTTGGGATTTTTTTTAAGAGATGAAGATTATAGTTTAAGATATTATGGGTTTGTAGGTAAAAGCCAAATAAAGGGTATGAGTAGATGGCGCCAATATAAGACACACTAACGCTGTTATGACGGAAAGTGAGGAAAGGGCATTGTGGAAAAGGAAAGGCAAGACTGAAGGGTACCATATATAGAAACTTAAAATGAAGGATATCATGTGTAATATGCTAAAGTTCGAGAGTAGCATGAGAAATTTTCGTAAAATCAATTACACCCTTTCAACAAGTAACTAAACTAATTTGGTAGTGAAAGTTACATTTTTCATTTGGGCTTTCATGAGAACTGTTGGGATTTAAGTAGTTGCAGTTGCACCAAATGAAAACCAAAAACAAAAGCCCAAGTTACAGGAATCATCCGAATATCATCTCTCAAAACCCTAATTTATGAGATAAAGTGGTAGACGCATTAAAACCCGAAGTCAATCAAGACAATCTAGGGTTTCCGCCATTGTCGTCGCAAAATGGTACGTTCTCTTACTACCTTTCTTCCTCTCCCTCTCTCTACTTCAACAATGGTGGTTCGATTTTATCTATTAATTTTATTATTAATTGATTAATTTGATGAATTGATGAAATGTTAGGGTAAAGGAACAGGGAGTTTCGGAAAGAGGAGAAACAAGACGCACACATTGTGTGTAAGATGCGGTCGTCGTAGTTTTCACCTTCAGAAAAGCCGTTGTTCTGCTTGTGCTTTTCCTGCTGCTCGTACTAGAAAATGTTTGTTCTAATCTTTTTTTTTTTTTCCTGTTTATAAATTAGTTGTTGATTTAATGTTTGATGTTTATTGTGATATTTGATTTATGAGTTGTGTTATACATTTTGCATCATCTTATTGATATGCAATTCGTCATGATTTGGATTTGGACAGAGAGAGTAGTTTATTTTGTTGTTAGCGGAGAACGTTGTTGTGGGCATTATATGTTAAGGGTTTCCATTTTGTTGAAACCTAGTTTGATTAGGTTATTGACTACATTTTCCCGCGTAAATGTGGTCGAGTTATGCAAACGCTGAAACTCTTTCCCCATGGCTTTCTGAATCATGTTTGCTTATATTAACAGCGTCGTAAATGTTCGTCATTAGCCACTGGCGTTGACGACATAGGTTAGTAAAGCTTGCTTTCTGTTGTGTGTCTGAGATGAACGTGGTTGAAACATACTCCCTCCGTCCCCGCGTAAATGTTGTTTTTTTATGAGTAATTTGATCTCCCAATGTCCATTTGCCATCCACTACGGAGGGAGTATTTTTTTTAGTTTTCTTAATTATCTAAACTTATAGAGTATAGACCGTGGAGAATTACTTAGTTTGGTGGTAGGATTTATGTTTTGTTTGGCACAAATTTTCTTTCTGGTTACTTCTCTTATCAAAATAGAGATTGGGATTTTCTGATTTTGTGATGCAGATTGAAGTGTTTGTATATTGGGGAATGTGTTTTATACTCTGTGTATCCACATTTTGTTAATGTAATCATCTTATAGGCCCTTCCTTTCAATAGTTTACATTTTTGTAAACATTAGTTATCTAATGCATAACTATTTTACACTCACAAATTCCACCTCCATCCCCAAACAAACCCCCAACTACTTGACCCATTCCACAGAACTTGGCAACCGTTGAGGCGCTTTCCACCAGCTACTCCATCTCCACCTTAGTTTTAAAAAGTTGTTTCGCATGCGACTTTAGGCATGCCTTGGATGAGGCATTGGACCTGACACGGCATTTAGGTGTCCGTCTATTTGGTCAGTTTCACCCAATAAAGCTTTACTAGTACATACCTGATACCTCCGATATTTGTTCTTTGGAATTTCTAATAATTCCATTTCTTTTCCACGTTACCCCTAACTTCTACTGATGTAATTGTTAGCCAACTTGAAAACTCCTACAAAGGGTATTACCGCCTTTTCTTTTAGAAAATACAAATTTGTTGCCTAAAACATGGCGTCTCACTTAAGTGCCTCGATGTGCCTTGCACCTGTATAACTAATATCTCTGACTAACTACCCATTTTGCACACATCTCAACTATCCTTCCAATTTCCACCCTTCCCCTCCATGTCGACCCCAGTCTCCAACCATAGTCAGTGTATCTCAGCGCTTGCTTGCCTGAGTTTACCATGGCTCCATTTCAACCTCAGCACCCCAACTCGACCCCACTATGCTATTAAGAATTAAGACCCTAGCCACCCCAACTGGACCCGTGAGAAATATGTTAAGGAAAGAGGAGAAAGAAAAGTGTGCGCGCAGATAAATTTTGCCAGGAGAAAAGGAAGGTTTGCGGCATTAATACAGGTGGTGTTTTGTAGGATGCTGTAAACATGCTTCTGAAAAGTTTATGTTTTATAGAATGCTGTAAAGAATTACCTTGATGGGTTTTGTAGGTTTTTTCATGTTGATTAAGTTGTCTAACTCTTTTATTCGGTGTATAGTTTAGAGGGAAAGCGTGGGAAGGGAAAGGGTAGTGAAACAAATTCCTATGTTCACGTTGTGGTTGAGTGATTTGGACTGCAATAGTTCTATCCCTGAGGAGTGATAATAGTAGCGGTCTTCATGTTTCACGGCTGGAACAGCGGCATTCATTATAGCAGTTTCTTCCCGCATAGGAAAAAGATCGATTTGATAAACTCCCTCACAACCTTCTTTCTTCAATCCTTTCCTCTCCACCCCCTCCTCCCCGATATTTTGCTTTATAGGTAGTCGCCTTGTTGACGTTAGTTATGCAAACTTACTATGCCATTTTTTTTGTATTGTGGATGGAAGTAGTTGGCTAAGTAGTTAAGTGTTCCTATTCGTGTTCATTTCAATCTCCGACAATTTTTAAGTATGAGCTAAATGAACTTTGTGGACTCTAAAATATACGTGGTGGCCTTTTCGACGTCAGGTATGCAACTTTGCCGTTTTTTTTGTATTGTGGATGGAAAAAGTTGGCTAAGTATTATTATCAAGAGGGTTGTTGAAATTGAACAAGTGTTCCCTATTTGTGTTTATTAACTTCATTTCAATCTCCTATAATTTTAATTTTTAAGTATGAGCTATATGAATTTTGCGGGCTCTAAAATATACGTGGTGGAGCAGTGTTTTATTGTGATCGACGACTTTTAGCTGATAGTTGAAGGTTGTTAGTTGTTATCGCCGACGTTTAATTCATAAACTTTTTTTTGACGGCCAGACAATCGACAGACAATGGCTGACCCAAGGCCAATTTCTCTAAACACAGTTACTGTGCCGTAGTTCACTATCACAATTCATGCCTTGTACTACAAATGCAATTTGTTGACTTTTAGTTTGTGAACGTTTTTTGGATACTTCAAGGAAGTGTGTTGTAGGCTGATTCGCATCCTTTGTTTTGTCAATGCCCTTCAAAGCCTGACTTACGTGTCTGCTTGCAGATAACTGGAGTGTGAAGGCAATCAGAAGGAAGACAACCGGAACCGGACGTATGAGGTATCTTCGTAACGTGCCCAGAAGGTTCAAGACTGGTTTCAGAGAAGGTATTGTCTTATATCGATAATTTCTTCATCATTATCGTCTTTATTTGTGTTTGTCCTCAGACTTTCTGTTCCTTGCCTTATACCGTGTCATTTGGCTGTGAATCAGGTACTCAAGCAGCCCCAAGGAAGCAGGTTGCAGCTGCCTCTTAAACTTTAGTTCCTTAAGTTTTATCGAACCAGTAATTGCTTTTGTGGGAGTTTCTTCTTGAAATGTTAATTACTCAATTTGTTTAGTAATGAGATTTTTAGCCGACAATTACCAGAAAGACCAGCTTACCTATTGTCCCGTTTTTTTGGAGTTTTGATCTGTTATAGTTGGCGTCGTTTTGGTTGTGTAGTTCTAAATATTGTCAGTGTTTAGTCATTAGATGATGGGACCAATAGATCATCTCGTACTACAAGTTCTCGCTTAAATATCAAATTTTGATGGATCGAATTATTTATTTATCTTTAAGAACGTCTTTTTCACAATAATGATGCAAATAAGACTTTAGTAAAATAATGCAGTAGACGAGAATAATACTTTGATTCCCGACTTCATTTGAATAGTCTCATCCAAAAGCTCACAATTAGCATTTATTCGGCGAAGGAGATAATAATTGCTCTTACCTTGTTCTTTTCCTTCCTAACGACAAAAAATTAGATTTCATTTACTACTCTCAAATTATAAGCATGTACTCCGTACTAACTATACTTCACAGGAGTATAAAACAAGGAATTCTGAAATGGACTCATTCTAGAGGTGAGCGTTGCTTCAAGAATGGACCAGACCGAGGGTCAAAATAAATAAGTTTGGTAGACCGAAAAGCGAACATAAAACTCTTGGTCTCGAACTTTTCAGTCTGGTTCGTAATAGACCTAAGGGGCCAAAATATAAGATTTTTCGCTATTTAGTACTTCCTCTGTTCCAGTTGATTGTATACGTTTGCTTTTTTGGCACTATTCACAGGTGAGAAGAATCTTTAGTAAAACTTCTAATATATAACATAAAAGATAGTCATGTGAGATCTTGTTTCAATTGCCTTACCGAGTAAAATATTAATATCAAATTTTTATAATTTTTAGTAATATGTAACTAAAGATATAAACAAAACAAAATAAGCATTGACATACGTGATAAAGCAAACATATACAACTAAGTGGAACAGAGGAATATATATTTGGTAATTATTAAATCTTAATTTCATTAAATAAAATTAATTTGTGGTATGAACTATCGCTGGATTCGAACAATCGTTAATAATAAGTTTATAACATTTTTTTAATGATAAATATTTGATTTCCTTAAGAGCTTTAAAAGATTACTTGTGAAAACCTAAAATTTCGATCAATTGGAGCTAAATTAACCGGTTGCGGATCTAACCGGAAAGCAAAACTTCATTAAAAAAAGACACAAGGACGCATTTAAAGATTTCGGTTCACATCAAATGGTCTCCAATTTGATCCATGTTTTCGGTCCAGACTTAAACTTTTTTTTTTTTTTGAAAATGTCCAGACTGAACTTACTTATTCACTAATCACTAACTTGCTCTTATCCTTGTCGACTAGTTGCCGACTCAAGCATTAATTTGGAAACATTTGAAATGCGGAGTACAGAATAAGCTTAATACTACCCATGTGGGTAGATAAGACAAAAGCTAAGTGCCTAGAGAGTAACATTCTGTTTTGTCTTATCTACCTCCATGGGTAGTACTTGACCCGTCGTAAGCCTTGTTTAAGACTTGTTGATTATATAAAATGTCTCATGACAAGAATATACTAAACCGTCAAATTAGTGCATGAGTAATTTATCAACCATATACGGTTTACAGTATGTCTTGCTTAAGACGGGTTAAATACTACCCAATGATGATAATAAAGACAAAATTTTTGGTATTTTTTCGGCAACAAATCGAGTAATTTGAAAAGTATTTAATCCGTCTTAAAGTTTAAGATCGAGAATGCCCAAATTTTCGAAATTGTGTACGGATTAAAAAACAAATTGAATTTTGAATCTACGTCATGGTCCACACATAACCATCTGGGCCGATCTGGCAACACGACTTGGAAATCATAACAAAAAAATTATGGTTTTTGAGTGATTATCAATTTTATTTTATTTTATTTAATATTTTTGCGATCGAGTAAATCACCAAATTCAAAACCTAAAACAAGAATAAATTCAAACTTGTAGTTAGTTTACAAAATTTTAATTTCCCCAATTATTTGTATTTATTTTATAATATTAGGTAGAAGCAATTAAATTAAGCGTGTAATATCATTACAATGGCTTCCCGCCGTCGATTGCTTCTGAAAGTCATCATCCTTGGTGATAGTGGGTAATCTTTCTCCTTCAAAATTATGTTTTTTATTCAAAGATTGAATCTTTTTTTAACAATTATTGTCATAATTAATCAAATTTCATGCCTTTTATTTTATCTGTTTTGATTTGCAGGGTTGGGAAGACGTCTTTGATGAATCAGTATCCTTTCTAAATTTCAATTTTTACTTGGTTTTTGTTATAAATCATGATTTGTTTATGACTGTTTGTAGTTTTTGAATCATGGGTTACTTTTAGATTATCAATCATGGGTGTATCAATGTATCAATGTATGTATGTATGTTAATTATTGTTGATAGTGCATTTTGAATATAAAGTAGCGGTTATTCGATGTAGTAGTCGATGCAATTTTCAGCCGAGTCATTCTGAAACAGCCTCTTTATATTGCTTACACGAGGGTAAGCAACTAAGCTCGCAATTGCGAGCCACTGAGGGTAATGTTGTTCTTATATTACATTTTGAAATATGGGTTGTTTTGAAATTTTGAATTAATGGTTAATTTTGCAATTTAAATGAACTGTGGTGTGATTCGATTTATACTTTATTAAGGTAACTATATTATATATATTTTTTTGTTTTTGAATCATGGGATACTTTTTTAATTGCTGTTGATTGTTTGTGGACTTCTGATTCAAGGTTTTTTTTATCTTTGCATTTTGAATTAAGGAACTGTGGTGTGATTTGATTTTTTATCCTTAATGAAAGTGGTCAGATTTGTGAATCACAAGTTTAGTAACCAGTATAAAGCCACCATTGGGGCTGATTTCTTGACTAAAGAAGTTCAAATTGACGATAGGCTATTCACGTTGCAGGTGAATTCGAAAAGTTCTTTTTAGATGCGAATATGTGACTTGCTGTGTAGTAATTCGAAATCAATGTAATAACAGCTTGTCGTAACCCTAAATCATGCTTTGCAGTATCATTTATTTCAAGTTAAAGTTTAAATTGTGGAAGGATTTTGAAGGCAGTAGATAGTTTGGTACTGAGGATATAAGTTATACTGCATAGTGTAGAACTGATGAGTTGAAGTTTCTGGCTTCAGATTGATTGCTGACATGTTTAGGAATCTACATAGAGGACTCAAAGGGGTTTTAATATACTCTTAATACTTCTTGCGTGAGCCTTTAGGGTGTGATAATCATTGAAATCATAGTAAACAAAGGTAATTTGTGGGGTGATTGTACAGTAAACAATGGTAATATTGATTATATAAGAATGACGATTGACATAGATGTCTGTCTGGAATGAACGGCAGCTTCAACTGAGACTTACTGAGTTTTAGCATGTGCCTTTTAAATCAAGGTAATTTGTGGGGTGATTGTATAGTTGGCAGGAGGTAAGGTTTTTATTTCCTCACTCGTAAACCTCAACCACATTTATGTTGAACGCACTCATTCACAACTCAACCCTGATTGATCATGCTATGATAATAAAGGGTGGATGTTTTAATCGACATGCTAATGCTGTCTGGCAAGGGGTTTATGTTTTTATTAATGTAAACTGAGCGATAAGGGCAGTTTTAATGTTGGCGGGTTTCGAACCTAGTTTATGAGTACCATCACTCGATACGTATATATTAGCGGGGGTGTGGGTCCATCGAGGAGGAAATTTTGGCCTATATAACTATTTACAAAGTATAAACTTGTCCTCCTTGATTCTGTATAATAGGCAGCGTATGGATTTATTTTTAAACTTTGATATACCCTTTTTAAGTGCCATTAGATACTTGATCCAAGAGTTTCACGTTTTAGGATGGATTAACGCTTCGTGAAAAAGGTTGACATGATCAATTGTTAGCCTGTTCTTTTATACCAAGTGGTATCTTTCGTCTTTACTGCTCATGAATGTACCTTTTCCTAATCCAATAGTCTAGAATTTTGTACCACGGGCATTCACATTGTCTTCCACCTGCTTGCACCTGTCATATTACTGTTTGTTTGATGAGGTGTCTTTTGTTCAGATATGGGATACAGCTGGTCAAGAGAGGTTCCAAAGTCTTGGCGTAGCTTTTTATCGTGGCGCTGACTGTTGTGTGCTCGTGCATGATGTAAATGTCATGAAATCTTTCGATAACTTGAACCGATGGCGGGAGGAGTTTTTGCTACAGGTATTTTTGAACTGCATATACTAACCTTTCAGGATTTTCAGTCTTATGTCTCAAATATATATACTCCGTATCTATTAAAACTTTAAATAAATTAATTATAATCAAGTTTGCTTTTTAAAGATTGTTCCCATGTCTCAATGTTTGACTCATGACAATTCCAACTCTTAGATATGCTCCATGTATGGTCACCCTTTATGATCGCATCCGAGTTCGTATTACGTTGATTGTCGATAGTTGTCTTGGGTTTGATCATTTCATGAAGACATTTTTCATGTCTTGGGTTTGATCATTTCATGAAGACATTTTTCATCGTGTTTGATTGTAGGCTAGTCCACATGACCCTGAAAACTTCCCATTTGTTGTGTTGGGTAACAAAGTGGACGTCGATGGAGGCAATAGCCGAGTGGTAAGAACTTTTACCCTTTGTATAAGCTGTTTGGATACTCGATTACTGAGCAATTAAAATGCTGAGATGAGTTTACCTGAAAAACTAGGTCTCTGCGAAGAAAGCGAAAGCCTGGTGCGCGTCGAAGGGGAACATTCCTTACTTTGAAACTTCTGCAAAGGATGGCGTTAATGTTGAAGCTGCTTTTCAGTGTATAGCTAAGAACGCTACTAAAAATGAGCCTGAAGAAGACATGTGAGCCTTTCTTGTCCCTTTGAAAATCATCTTTTAGAGTTGCAGGTCCTCTTTCGCTTGCTTGTTATTAAGTCTCAAAGTAACTATGATGACTAGATTAGGTTAAATGTTGTTGTCATATCATTGAACTGGTTGCAATTTTTGTACTAAAAAATAACACCCACGCGAAACAGTTCTTGACCAGTTTTCACTAGGGTAATTTCGCTCAATTGAAATCAACCTACCTTCTCTTTGTGCTCGTAATACTTCCATCCAACCCAGTTTACCTTTTGTGGGATCCCCAATGTAATGTTGTCAAGGTGAACTCATGTTATACAAGTGATGAACCTTGGTTGTTGATAAAACATCCCCGGAGTATGTCTTTAATTTTCTATGCTAATTGATGACACTGACGATGTGAAGGCTTTATTTCCAGTATCTAACATGTTGTTTTGGTTGAATCAAGATATCTTCCGGACATAGTTGACATGGCTGGTCAGCAACAGAGATCCTCAGGATGTGAATGCTAGTTCGGATCGTGGCCTTGGATATTGCTGAGGCCGAGAACCGGGAACCCACTTCTATCCATGAATCATTATCTTTGATATTCTCGCAGTTTGCAACTTTGTGTACATTGCTCAAGTAGAGAGTGCTTCTGTTTAATTCATTTTATCTTTCATATTTACATACGTGTTCGTAGATAATTTTATCTGACTCGATCATATTCCTGGCGAAGCTAGAATGTTTAGATCTTTATTGGGGGTGAAGCCGTGAAGGGCTAATTATTTGATTACTTGACTTATTTATTTGAAGTTTAGGCTTCTAGCCAATTATTAGAACATGTTTATTGTTTATTCTTGGTCTAAAATTCAATTCTTTTTGGAACAATTTTCAATAAATTTGTAACTTGATACTATCGCCGTACATGCTGGCTATGGATTTGGAGTGCATAACTGCAGATGATATGTTCCACTTAACATGTTGTATCCTGTGTCCAGAAACCAACTCTCCTAATGACTTGTCACCCTTAATCATGGAAAAAATTGCTTAAATCGGAGTATTAAGGGGTTAATGTGCCAAAAAGCTATAATATAATTTGACTAAAATAGCCCTTGAAAATGGAACAGAAAATACCAACTTAGCGGGTTCTACATGAGTATGTGGTGGATGATATTAAAAAATATCATACGATACAAGGATTATAGTAAGATTTGTACATAAGATGATCAAAATAAGGTACCAGTTATTTAAGTCCGTAAGATGGGTATATAGTGAAAATCTTAGGTTACTATCATAAAATGTGGATTATGTATGTTTCTCTAATGTTATTATCATAAAATGAGGATTATATATCTTAGTTTAAATGGTTTAGCTAGTTTAACCGGAGGTCTCGAGTTTGAGTCATGAGATCACAGTTGTGTTAAAAGTTATAAGTGAGAATTTTACCTCCCTTGGGATCAAATTATAAGATTAAACCAAATGATATGATATGATATGCCAAGACAGATCGACTGAAGTTAAAATGGCAGATATTGCAAATTCTCACTGAAGACTGATCAATTCCGTCTCTTATAATAGATGAGACAAATGTCGCCATTTTAACTCAAATGTGACCCATGTGACAAATAATCTGTTATAACTTAGAAAATGAATACAATTCGTCCTAAATGAATCACTTTTAAGGGTGTTCACCAGTCCAAAACCGGACCGGACAGGATGAATTGAACCCGCAGACCGGATGGTCACTTTTACTAAGATCGGAGACCGGACTGGAACCCTTAAGGTTCGGTTTATTCCGGGTTTGGATCGAACCGATTCCACATTTTAAAGGGAAAATTGGCATATTTTTAGTGTGGACCAGACCGGAGATTGGCCACTATATCTTTTAGAACCCAAAGACCGGACGGGTATGTTTACCAGTCCAGACCACTTTTTAAACCCCCTAATCACATGTCCCCATCTTTATGAAAAGACGAAATTTGAGCGTGTTCAACGAGACTTGGACTTATTATACGCCCTTGTGTAATCTCTCTTTAATATAAAAGCTGAGTTTTTTCCAGCCTTCCTATTGGCTGGAAAAAAACTCAACTTTTTCCCCCTTTTTTCTAGCAAGTAGGACCCGCATTGTCTCCATAACATTTAATTATTTTCTCTCATTTTCACACCAATTATCTTCTACATGAAAGTATAAAATATGATTATATTATATGATCCTTACTTATATTATGCTAATCCGAAATCCGAAAAAAAATATTTATATATATATAATCTACAAAACTTGAAATTACATTCAAAAAATAAAAGAAAAAAAACTAAAATTTGAAATTACATTCCAAAAAAAATATACAAAAATTACAAATTATTACGATTCCAAAAAAAATAAAACAAGGCATACTTGCATGAATAGTAACCCCTAAAAAATGTCTCATAAGATAAAAATCAAACAAAAAAATAGCAAATATAGAAGCTCCATCTATTTCTTTAACACAAATTCTTATTTAAGACGGAGGTATCCGTCTTAAGCTTAAGACGGATACCATATTCTCTCACAAAATACCCATCAAGGGTGAGTGGAGAGCACATGGGGGTTGCCCACCTTGTCCCCTCTACCCATTTCCTCTCACAAAATACCCGTTGCAAGATCCGACCTGTCTTAAGCAAGACCTACTGTTTCTTTAAAAACAATACTAGGTTTTTACAAAAATAGCAACCGAAAAAAATACCAAGTTTAACATGAATTTTTTTTTACTAAATTTAAGTTATACCATAGGTAAACAATTAAAAAAAATTCACATACAAATTTAAATAAAAACACTAGCAGAATATAGAAGAACCCATTTATTTAACTTTAAAAAAATACCAAGTTTTAAATATATAAGTAACTATTTATTTTTACAAAGATAAATATATGATTATTAGAAGATATAATCTGACTAAAAAATCACTTCCGTAAAAAGTAGGTAGAAATCAGATCTACTAAATAGATATAAAAATAAATGAAAGAAATTAAATCTAATAATACATGCAATGAAAATACCAAATAGTTGATAAAAAAAATTTAAAACAGTAGGAATCAATATAGCTACTCGAGAAAAAGTGCAGACGATGTAGCTAGCTCTTAGCCGGATAAGAAGATTTCGAAATAATGGAAGATTGAAAGTAGTAGAAAAAGATGATGAGGTAAGTTATCAAAAAATTATATTAAAAAAATAGGAGAATGAAAACGATTTTATCAAAACTTTCTTTATTAAATAGATCCACAGATGAACAAAAAAGTGACGGAGAAGGACGGAGAGTTGGGGACGATACGTAGGGTGATTTTGGGTTTGGGCTTCGGTTTATAAATGTGATTATGTGAGTATATGGTGTGCTAATGTTAGGGGTAAGGCTGATTGTGTGGGTAGTAGTATTGGCTCAATTGTAAATTAGCTTAATTCGATTTATTGAAAATGGACATATGCGTTATAAATTTAAGGCGGTTTAAATACAAAATAAAACACAAAATCATAATGTGTAAGTACCATCAAACTATATATTTGTCGTATCTTTGCATATGTTGTACTAATTGACATGTTTTAATTTTAAAACAAATATGTTCGTTCTAAGAGAAACCCACTGAGTTAGGTTTAGTTATAATGGTTTGTTTTATCACGGTCGAGATAGCATTGTGTTATATATTCATCGCGTCCATATTAAGTGTAAAATATTTATCTCTACTATCTTTCTACTGATCTAAGCGTAATAATAAAATAATGATATATTCATTAAATAAATACATCTTTAAATGAGTTTTTAAATAACCGGAATTTCGAAAGTATACCCGTGCATTTTTTGCACGGGAGTAAAACTAGTACTCCGTATTAAAGCTTGGCGCCCCCGCACATTTGGAGAAGGTGTAGTTGAACAGTTCCAGCTTCCACAGCTGCGTTTCTTCACTCATTCTTAATTGACTGCATTCTTCACCTTTCATTAAAAAAAGTAAATCATTAATTTATTATTCCCATTTAATAGCACTGTTTTACATTGGATAACTAGTCTTGAAGGGTAATTAGTTTATGAAAACATTTTCTAACTGCGTTAACAGATTGTAGTTGAATTGTCTTGGGTTTCACATTTTCTAATGAAAGATTGTAACTTTATATGCCAAAATTGCTTCCCATCTTGTAATTTACCCTTTTGATTAGGTTAACTTTCATATTGAGTGTATTGCTCTGTCTTTAAGCCAATGTTACTCGGACTTGGGGGCTGTTCAAGCATCTTACTCATGTCCGAGTGTTGAGTGTCAGACACGAGTCCGAGTAACATAGCTTCTAGAGTTCTAGGCATGCCCAATTATTTCTTCCAGGAATGTATTTTACAATTTTTTGGGTTTGCTTGTTTTAGTGTGTGAACTGTGAACTGTGAAGTGATGGAGCAAAGATTAGCTAATTGTTGGAATATGACTGGGAATGAGAAGCAGTTTATTGAGACGGCCTTGCTTTCGGATCTCAGGGTTGATGGGCGTCAACCCTTTGATTATCGTCGCTTAACTATCAAGTTTGGCCGGTAAAGTTTCTTGCTTTACTTGTTCCACCTTGTTGAATACAGGCAATTGTTGAATATGCTAATTTTTGGGGCCTAATAATGCGTAACTGTAAAAACTTAATAAATTCTCGATTTTGAAACTTTTGCTGCTTCTTAAATTTTAACTAACAGATATTTAAGGGGTCTTGATACATAAAACTGGCTAGTCGTGGGGAGTTGCCCAACCTCTATTGATTGAATCATTGATCGGTATTATGCATGGGCTTGAAATTTATGCATCAACACTTCATTAAGAGCGTACCACATGTCGTCTGTGGCGTATTCATATTGAATTGGACAATCTTGGTTTAGACGTGTAGAATGAAAAGGCTAATATAGCTGTTGGAGGGTTAAATGTATGGAGAAGTGAAATAGTTGAGAGGGGCATAGAAAGAACTATCAAGACATGGTGGGGACGATATAAGCCTTAGAGGGTGTTGTGGTATCTGTATAGCTGATCTGTAGGTGTTTACTATAGCCTTAGACGGTGTTGCCATTACATGAAACTGAAGGCAGACCTTTATAAGAACTCAATTTAATTAGAAGGTCTAATCACCTGTCACAAACTCACAATAGTGCTTAAGGGCTCCCGCAAATAACGGAGTAAGGGACAGTGCCTCAAGGCCTCCCGTTAAAAGAAGGCTAAGGTGGTTACATGACTGTACATCAACTTGCTTTGAATGACATCTACATCACAATAAGAAAAGAAGTGCAACCACTTTAGTAAGCCATTTTGTTTTATTCCGTCGTAATCGCAGCCAAAGAAAATTGTCATTGGCTCCACAGGAACAATGGAAAAAAGATCAAGGAGCATAAATATTAGAGAGCTTTTCATAAGTTTTCTGCTGGAGAAAAATGATTAGATTTTGCCAACATGCTCTTGATGACGGCTTGGCTGATTGTTTTTTGTTTCGTGACAATCACAACTGATATCTTAGGGGAGTGGCATGCTCACAATCTTTGAATTGCATTGTATGTTAGAGTAAAATTTTACTTGATGGTTTGTCAAATGAATAGTATAGGAACCAGATATGTTGCTCATGTTGGTAATTAGGTTGAGCTGTAAATATAGCTTTACTAGGTAGTTTCTGATATGATGCCTGTTATGTAATGCATTGCTAACTGAGAGATAAGTTTCTTGCACGTTGTTCATGTGCAGCGAAGATGGTTCATGTGAGGTGCAGCTTGGCCAAACTCATGCTATGGCCTTTGTTACTGCTGAACTTGTACAACCATACAAAGACAGGCCAAATGAAGGATCACTTTCTATTTTTACTGAGTTCTCTCCTATGGCTGATCCCTCATTTGAGGCTGGGCGTCCTGGGGAGTCAGCGGTGGAATTGGGCCGTATTATAGACCGTGGTCTGAGGTTTATCCTTCACCTTTTCTTGCTAGTTCATATAATAACTTCTGTATATGAGTCAATTTCAGTGCTACAGTTAACATGTCCTAGTCTCCTAGATGTCTATTTTTTGGTTTCTGTGAAATTTACAGTCACTGAGATTTTAGAGCCCATAGTACGGCAGCCCATGTTGCTGAAGATGGGCATGGGGACGCTAGCCAACTTTGCGGCCCGTCTACTGTTGGTCTAGCATAAGATGTCAAGACGTGTAATGCCGCCAAGTCATATTATAACTGGAAATAGGCAGGACATGTTCTTTGGGTGGAAATATTAAAGAGTCTGATAGACATTAAATTATTCAGAATGTGTTTACAGATTACTCCTATTCCTATATACATAATTTACGTTTGCTTTTGGATCAGTTTTTATGTGAACACATGCTACTGTGAGCTAGGGAGTCGAACTTGAATACTCATTCAGTCATTCTTTACTGTACGCAACATGGCTAAAGGACACAGACTATTTGCTGGGACATCTATAATATAGTATGCGGATTGTTGACGGGGTGTAATAAAATATAATATAGGATACGTAAACTATTGGCTAGGAGGGCTCGGACAACAGGAGTACATGCTATATTTTCGACGATTCTTTGTTTTGCTCTTTTCCTCACCTCACTTATTTTTGTGTGTTTTAGTGTCTTGACATCTGAACGCACTTTTGCAGGGAGAGCAGGGCCATTGATACAGAATCACTTTGCGTCCTTGCTGGAAAATTGGCGTGGTCAGTTCGTATTGATATTCATATACTAGATAATGGAGGGTACGGTATGCTATAATATTTCCCATTGTAAGATAGGTGTTTTAACCCTAGTAAACTTGTGCCGCTAAGAACATGGATATGGCAACCCATATATCTTCTTGGAAACAGGAATCTCGTTGATGCAGCAAACGTTGCCGCTTTGGCCGCCCTAAAGACTTTCAGGAGACCCGAATGTAGCCTGGCTGGAGAAGATGGGCAAGAAGTAACAATACATCCGCCTGAGGTGTGTTACCTTATTATTGCTTCCTCTTTCTTTCAAAAGGGACTTGTTTCCGTGTTCTAGAAGATGACAATCTAGATCATATATGGCCAGTGTAAACAAGCTGTAAGGGTTGAGGCCCTGGAATATTAAGGAGTGTTCTCCATTGCAAACCAGTAGTAATAGTGCTTTGATTAGTGTTTTGACCAATATGTAATGTATAAATTTGATATTTTGATTCAAGTCCTGGATTGATAATCGTCATTCTCCTGCTTGACCCGAGATGGCAACTGGGAGAGAATCTATGTAGAGTAAAAAAATATTATTTCAGCTGCTCGTACCGAGGTAAGGAGGTTGGGCGTCAAAAGTACCCATGTTGATTTCAGATGGCGACTGGGAGAGCATCTATGTACTGCCATTTCAGTTATACCAGAAATGGTGATTGTTAACTGAGTCATTTCTCATAATTTAGTGTTCGTCCACATTCTTATAAACACAACTCATTTTTGATTTTTTTTTCCTGATGAACCACAATGTAAGTACAAATTCGAACTGAGTATGCTTATAAACACAACTCTGATTATGCTCCTGCAGGTGAAAGAGCCACTTCCATTGATAATTCACCATCTCCCAATTGCTGTGACATTTGCGTGTTTCACTGCTGACAACATAGTGGTAAGTAACGAACATGTAAAGTATATCCCCGCTACTTTAGTAACTTTAGGCATCCTCGTCCGTCGGAATGAAGTTTTCATGCAACGCAATTGATTCAGGTCATAGATCCTTCCCACTATGAAGAGATGGTAATGAAAGGAAGAATGACTGTTACCTTAAACACAAATGGGGATATATGCGCCATTCAAAAGGGCGGAGGAGTTGGTATTATGAATAGTGTTGTTATGCAGTGCTTACGGATTGCCTCTGTTAAAGCTGGTGATTTTACTAGCCGAATCAACAAAGCGGTAAGAATCAATATCAGATGCTACACTTTTGTCTTCACGTTGTCTTACACTCTTACACAAGTAGTTGTGGTTGTTCTTGGCACGACTCTTTTATTCTTTATTAAGTTTGAACCATTTTCACTCGTGTTCCTGAACAATGGTGATATAAATTTACAAATATTGTCAAACATGAATCTGTTAGGTGGAATCATATGAAGTAGAAAGAAATCTTCGCCGGATCAAGCGCCATCCTCCTGTTGCTTCACAGGACCGAAACTAATGAGGAGATAGAAGCGATATGCCGCTTTTGGAGGTGAGCTCTTTCAGAACATGATCCATTGATACTAGATATGCAGTCCCAGCAAAACAGTCATCTGAATACGGTGGTAATGGTCGATGCAATAGCTATTTTGCTTATTTGTTATTGCACAATTGTCCATTTTATTGACCAGAAAGCATTAAAATTAGAGTTGCTTCACCAAGGCAAAATTAGGAAGGGCAATTACACCATATGATCTGAGTTCATATGAAACGATCTCACACTAACATAATTTGTGACGGACCATTATATTTCATTTTGTTTAATCTGTTTGGTTTATGTTTAATTAGTTGTGCAGTGTAAACTCACAGGGTATGCAGGAATGTAACCTGAGTTCATATTGTCTTTAAAAATAGCAAATGAACTTATCAATTTATGAAATTTTGTGACCCTTAATTTGAGGATGTTGTAAGACATTTTATGAAGTTTCAAGATTTTAGGAGGTGTTTTACTATTTTTAACACAAATAACAACTCAGATAGTCAGAAATGGACCTTGACTGAGACATATTTCACTTTGCCTGAAATAAGCAAGGATACCAGTTACTTGATTGACTCTCACAGCTTAACACAGGAAGACAACTAGTTAACTTGACAAGTTTAAGCCTTAAATCCACAGATTAACACAGGATAAAGACTCATACTTGAACAACACTGCCAAAATAATTCACAGCTGAGCACATAATTGATTAAGCAATGCCAAACAGGTTCTAATCTATCACCCATAGTTAGACACATGATGATAACTAGGCATTGTTCAAACTATAAACTAATGCACAAGTTTGAGAGTTGAGAATTGATTTCCCAAGGTTTTGTTTTCATTCATTCAAATTAATCTGGTTTCTTACAATGACAAGGGCATGTTATATAGGCATTACAAAAGATTGTTTACCCTAGGGTGTAAATCTCATCCAAGGGCTACAAAGAACTCTCAACTACTAACTTAACTAATTATTAAAGTCTTCTAATACAGACGAGCTCAACAGCTACACAGGACAGACAATAAAGTTGAAAAACAGACTGAAACAAAAAGTAGAAAAGTAGTTTTGTAGTTTTTCTGAAATGGCAATTGCATCAGTTTGTCTTCTCCTTGGGTTGTCTGGCTGCTTTTCTTGCTCGTGGGACTTATCAAAGCTTCATTTGTGATTATAAGGACCTTATTATTCATGCTGCTACTTAACCTAATGCAAAAGGGAGCCACAACTGGACTGAACTTTGTGAAAATACCCTGTTGGACTCTTTTATTGAACTTGAACTTTGAATGTTGTTTTTCATGGACTTAGACTGAACCTTTGGGAAAACTCTCCTGGACTTTTTTGTTGACCTTCATGTGAACTTGGCAGAGGGCCAAGGTGGGGGTTGCTGGGATGACCTGGTGTACCTCTTGGGTGGCTGGAAGTTGGCTGGTACAGGCTGAATGCTTTTTTGTTGGACTATTGATTGTCTACCTTTGTTTGTGTTGTCTTGGATGGCTTGGCTTGTGAGTCTTGCGACTCGAGCTGTTTCTTGGTTGGCTTGTCCTGGCTGGGTCATGGCTTGCTCAAGGTGGTCCCTTGGGTTAGCTTCTGCTGCAAGTTATCAGTAGGATCCATGTTTAAATGATACTCAATATGCTCAAAGTATTTTTGTATGAGACTGTCTTACAAAACTTGATGGTGAAATCGAGGTCTTTCATATTGGATGTTCGTCTTTTTTTGGTGGTGGTGACTGGTTGTAATGAATGTGGTTTTGGTGTCATTTGTCATTTGTCATTTGTCCTTCTCTGTCTCGGGGATGTATTTTACCGACTAATCTAGTTGAACTTTACGAACGGCTTAGATTAGATTATCTAACGTTTAGCTTAGTCCATATGATTCGTTCTAATAGTGACGTGACAAGAAGCTTGAAAGTCATTACGATGATGCTTAGCTTACACTAATGACTTCTTGTCTGTTTAGGAACGTGTATTGCATGTGACATCGTTTTCCTTCTTTAGTTTCCAACTTTTCATGCCAAAATTGAAATCTTAAAGTGACAATAAAGTTTTGGTTAATATTTTTAATAAACTGTTTTAAATTAAGGGATCAGTTTTTATCGTTAGAGTGTTGAAATAATATCAATATTTTTCATGTTGTCCGCAAATAGAACGATCCTTATTTATTTTTGTTTTGGTTTGTAGTTTTGTACCATTCGGCTACTTTAGATGCAAGCCAAATAGCATTACGGAGTATAACTTATTACTAGCTTAACGAAATTAACCCTCGCTATTTAATCGAAGCATCCAATTTATTACTAGTTAACGAAAGAACTCCCTTTTCTTGTTTGTAATTCAAACACTTTGTAAGGATTTTCCTCCTAAAGATGGCTTATAAATGCCTGCCCAAAATGAAAATGAC
This sequence comes from Heliosperma pusillum, assembly GCA_022085475.1. Classification (NCBI taxonomy): domain Eukaryota; kingdom Viridiplantae; phylum Streptophyta; class Magnoliopsida; order Caryophyllales; family Caryophyllaceae; genus Heliosperma; species Heliosperma pusillum. The sequence continues at coordinate 39,854 of JAIUZE010007516.1, read as the reverse complement.
GTATAAATATAAACACATACTCGTAGTTCATTATTATGTGACCTAACCCCGTAATAATTTATTATGACATTGACTTTTTAAAATTTCCACTCATTTATTAAATTCTTCACATTTGATTTTTGTACGGATTTTAAAACTTCACATGCATATGACTTTTAAGGGTTCTTAGGTTGTAGTAGCCATTTATTTCTGCCAAGAAAGAAAAAAGTGTAAAAAAATATGTTGAACAGATTGGAAAAAAATGTAAAAAATACAATGTATGTGTGGAATATTGATCTCCATTGTTGAAGTAGTAGTAAAACAGAGAGTTTGTTATAGTGAGAGAAAGTTAGTTATAGAGAGAGAAACAAGAGTAAATAAAATGAGGTTCTTATTGATTATGTATGTACATAGGGTGTATATATAGCTAGTACACTCTTTATTGTGACCTCAATACAATATAATTAGATCTACATTCCCCCCTCAAGCTTGACTGTTCTTATAAGAATGAAATCCAAGCTTGTGAACCAAAAAAGAATGTTGCTGATTGCCTAGTCCTTTGGTCATAATGTCTGCAATCTGCAGCCCAGTACGTACATGCTGTAGCACCAAGAAGCCTTCCTGCAACGTATCTCGCACATAGTGACAATCCACGTTTAAGTGCTTTGTGCGTTCATGGAAAATAGGATTTTGTGCAATGTGGATAACTGCTTGGTTGTCACAGTAAAGGGGAATTGGCAAAGAAACCTGAACATGTAGATCCTTTAGCAAAGCTTCAAGCCAAACCATTTCACTGGTGGTGTAGGACATGCTCCTATATTCTGCTTCTGCAGAAATTTTACTGACGATTTTCTGCTTTTTTGTTTTCCATGAAATAAGTGCTGAGCCAAGAAATATGCAGAATCCACTAAGGGATTTGCATGTGAATGTGCATTGTCCCCAGTCTGTATCAGTATAGGCCTTGAGTTGTAGATCTGATGAAGATGGGTAATGCAACCCAACATTTATGGTGCCTTTGAGATACCTTACTACATGGATGGCTGCCCGCATGTGTGGTACCCTAGGCTGAACTAAAAACTGACTCAAATGTTGTACATGATAGGATATATCTGACCTGGTCAGATTTAGATATAGAAGTTTCCCAATCAACTTTCTATATTTATCATGTTCATGGAGTAACTCTCCTTGCTCGACTGACAACTTGGTCCCCCTTGGCATAGGTATTGCTGCCTCAGTGCGATTATCCATGTTGAGATCTTTAAGAATGTCAACAATGTATTTTCTCTGGTTCAGCAGTAAACCGCAATCATTTCTTGCCACTTCCAGCCCAAGAAAATACCTCATATGACCAAGATCTTTGATGGTGAATGTAGCATCTAGACCCTGCTTAACAGATTGTATGCCAAGATGATCATCACCAGTTAACAACACATTATCTACATAAGACTAAAGCTATGATTAGGGAACCACCTGAGCTTTCTTTGATGAACAAAGAATAATCTTGCCTGGATTGCTTAAACCCTATCCCAAGCAAATGTTTAGTGAGTTCCTTATTCCATTGCCTAGAAGCCTATTTTAGGCCATATAAGGACCGTTTGAGCTTGCAAACTTCTTGACGTGTAGCCTTGGCATACTCCAAAGGGAACTTCATGTAGACCTCTTCCTCAAGGAAGCCATGCAAAAATGCATTATTTATATCTAGTTGATGTAAGGTCCAGGCAGTGTCCAGCCTTTTGCTGCTGCTAAAGCCATCAGAGTCCTGACTGTAGCAAATTTTGCCACTGGTGAGAAGGTATGTTTATAGTCCTTGTCTTTCACTTGATTATAACCCTTAGCAACCAATCTTGCTTTGAATCTTTCTATGGTACCATCTGGGTTATGTTTGATCTTATATACCCATTTGGAACCTATAGCCTTCTTGCCAAGTGGTAATGTTACCAATTCCCAAGTATCATTGGATTTTAAGGCTTGTAGCTCCTTATTCATGGCATCTACCCATCGTGCATCTTGAACATCTTGTTCAAAAGTACTGGGCTCATGTTCATTTAGCACTGTTGTCAATGTGGCAACATATGCTGGATCAAATTCTGTAAGGGATTTCAAAGCAATATTGGCAAAAGTTTCACAGTTAGTGACTTCTGGAATAGCAGTAACCAGTTGAGTATCATTGGGTTGTAAAAGTAGCTTCATGGGACAATGATAACCTTGCACATTCCTAGAAATCTGTCTTGATCTAACCGATCTTCTGGGAGCAGGTTGAGTATGATTGTCTAGTATATCAGTGTTCTCCTGGTCAATTGGATCAGGATTAGGTGCAGAAGTTTCAGAATTGGAAGTATCAGGAGTTGTTGGAGTTACTATGTGATTATTATTGATGAAAGGACTGTTATTTGTGATATTATTAAAGGAATTATTGTGATGATACAATGGTGAAGTTTCATCAGAATGAATGAAATGAACAACATCTGATTCTTCTGAATCCTGAAGGGTGACTCTTAAAGATTTATGCCCTATCTTGTAGGGAAAGACCTCTTCCTTGAACACTACATCTCTACTCATAGATATAGTATGAGTGGTTAAATCATAGACTTTGTAACCCTTTTGTCCATAAGAATATCCCAAAAAAATGCATTTCCTCCCTCTATTAGCAAACTTATCAAGATTAGGTCTAGGTAATGCAGAATAGCATAAACAGCCAAACACCTTAAGATCATGATAAGGAGCCTGCTCATGAAATAGGATCTCAAAAGGACTTTTCCAACCCAACATTTTCACTGGCATTCTGTTGATCAAATGTGTGGATGCCAGAACACAGTCGCCCCCAAAACTTCAGAGGTAATCCAGCATGAAGCCTAAGAGCTCTGGCAATATTTAGAAGGTGTCTATGTTTCCTTTCTACTCTCCCATTTTGTTGGGGTATGCCTACCAAGCTCCTTTGATGGACAATCCCTTTGTCGCGTCCTTAAACAGTCTATGACATTCCCTTTGAAGGAACTCAGTACCATTGTCACTTCTAATGGTTTTGACTGTCATCCCAAACTGCGTGTCAACATATGATAGAAAGTCCTTAAAAGGATAATAAACTTGTGTTTTATTGTGAAAAAGAAAAGTCCAAGTACTACGTGAATGGTCATCAACAATGGTAAAGAAATATTTTGCACCATTCAAGGATGGAATTCTATAAGGACCCCAAATGTCCATATGAATTAACTCAAAACAAGTAGGAGCATGAGAAATACTTTTGGGAAAAGGAGATTTATGATGCTTGGATAAAATGCAAGTTTCACAAAAGAATTCATTCATATTAGAACTAGGAATATTCAACATATGCTTCATCTTATTAGAGACAGATATCCTAATCTGGCATGTAAATAAAACAAGCAGATCTTCCATAGCAAACCTAGCTTTATTAGTACACTTAGCCATATTACTAGTTACATCACTACAAGAAGTGCTAGAATTAAAATTTGAAGTGTCCTTATTTTGTATCTTACAAAACTTCATCCAGTAGAGATCACCACACTTCTTGGCAACTCCAAGGTCAACCTTACTTGTAAGGTCCTGGAAAACACACTCATGAGTGTTAAAACTGACCACAATATTGTCAGTCTCAATCAATTTGCTAACAAATAGTAAAATTTGTTTGAAATCAAGTACAGTTAGGACATTATGCAAAGTCAAATGAGGTGTCAAAAGAGCTTTTCCTATCATATGTACCATCTTTATAGATCCATCAGGTAAACTCACAATAATGGGTTTGAGCAAGATTCTAACATCATGTAACATATCAATTCTAGATGTCATGTGATCGGATGCCCCAGTGTCTACAATCCAGTCAGATGTAGGTATGTATTTGGAAACAGAACAAACATAAGACTGTGGGAGTATACCTGCAAAGTTTATGTGAGAAGCAGATGATGGGGGCTTGTCAGAGAAGGCCTGAACAACCTGCTTGACCACAGATTGTACTAGTCCATTCATCATCTGACTGTCAAACATCATGGGAGCTTGTGTAGCATGAGTATCATATTTGTTGTCTGAAGCAGGAGACTCGTGATATAAGGGTGTGTAATCATTGGCTTCATCATCATCATCATAATCAACGGTATGAGCATGATTTGCTTTTCTTCTATACACATTATCCCCATTTTGAAACATCATCTTACCCTTCCCTTTCCAGGTTTTACCTTTCCCTTTGTGTTTTGAGATATAGCAATGTTCCAGTTTATGTCCCTTCTTGCCACAACCTTCACATGGACTTAGTTTAGGACAATGAATAATGAAATGTCCAGGATCATGACAGTACTTGCAAGCCTGAACAGTGGAAGTGGAATCAGGTGGATTAAACTTGGCCTTTTTCCAGTCAGGTTGTTGTTGTGTAGAGTATGTTGTAGCCTCTGCTTTTCTATCTTTTGCAACAGAGATATAGCCTTGTTTATAGAGGGAAGTGGTTCCATAGACAAGATATTGGTGTTAACCATCTCATAGGCATTACTTAATCCCATGATAAACTGAATCAACTTAGCATTAGACTCCCTGTGTAACATCCTTTTGAGCAAATGACATGAACATGCATCTAATGCACCACAATTACACAGCGGTACAGGATCTATGGATGCAAGATTATCCCAAACTGTTTTCAGTTTACTGTAATACTCAATGAGGGAAGAATTGTCTTGAGAAATGTTCCCTAAATCCTTCTTGAGTTGGTAAATCTCTAAGCCATTAGGTTGACCATACCTCTCTATCATTTCCACCCATAGATCCCTAGCATTCTGAATATAATCCAAGGATTCACGAATTGCAGGATCAATAGAATGCAGAATCCATTTAGTAACAAACAAATTGCAACGAATCAATTGATTATGTGTTCGATCAGTTTTAGCAGGTGTTTTCAATACTCCATCAACAAATCCATCCTTATTCTTTGCAATAAGAGCTAGGTAAACATCACGCTTCCACTTAGTGTAATTCTTTCCATTGAAATAATAAGTGAGGAGCTTAAGAGTAGGTTGATCATTCGTATAAATGTAAAGAGGATCATCATAAATCGCGTAACTAGCAGAAATTTGCGATGAATTATCAGGAATTCTACTCGAATCATCAGAAACATCAGGCATTTTGCGAAATCAATAAACTCTCACAGAATCGTAAAGAATAATTGTGAAGAATTAAGGAAAATGCAACGAAGAATTCAATCGAAAGAATTCTAGGTTAAGAAATTAGGGAAAAATAATCGACGAAGAAAAAAAACTAATTCGACGAAGAAATAGAAATCATACACAATGAAGATCCACAAATGCGGAAGAAAATGACGAACAACATCACCAGATGATCGATTCCTGTCGTCTGATACCATGTGGAATATTGATCTCCATTGTTGAAGTAGTAGTAAAACGGAGAGTTTGATATAGTGAGAGAAAGTTAGTTATAGATAGAGAAACAAGAGTAAATAAAATGAGGTTCTTATTGATTATGTATGTACATAGGGTGTATATATAGTACTCTTTATTGTGACCTCAATACAATATAATTAGATATACATTAAGGCGGTGAGTAGTAATTTATCTTATAGTCTCTAGATTCACACAAATTCTCATTTAAGACGGATAATATCTGTTTAAGTTGAAGGCAGGTCAAATACATACTCCCTCCATTCAACTCCACACTACACATTTCTCTTTTTGACACTATTCACAAGTAAGAAGAATCTTTCAATTTCCGGCTAATACATAAGAGAAAATATATTCATGTGGTGTTTGATTCGTCTTTAGGAGTATATTAAAAATATCTAACTCGTATAATTTTTGCAGATACGTAGCGAACTATATTTACGACGCAAAACGCGCGTTGACAAACGTGAAAAAAGAAATGTGTAGTGTGGAGTTGAATGGAGGGAGTATTAAATAACCGCACTTGTTGCTTAAAAAATAACAAAATTTTTGTCTTTATTATTACCATGGGTAACATTTGACCCGTTTTAAGCTGAAGAGTAATAATACGTTAATACTCGGGACTGCAACATTCAATACCTGCCAATTGATAGCTTTAATGGGGGTACACTTGCTCATGAATCCTGATCCGAAAGAATGAATGTATGAATATCTATCCAGATACCAATTTTCATACTAAAATAGCAAAATTCAACCTTTTTTTGTCCTTACTATATGAATGAATACTCATAATCTCAATCTCATATACATACTACATAGTACAGACTACAGCGTAATAGTATACTCTTCTTATACGAAGTACTAGTCACTCAATATGTGTGAATGATGTGACACTCCATAATCCATATATCACTCTAACCAACTCAAATCAATACAAAACACCACTAAATCATGCAAAAAACATCTGACCACAACAATTTTTGAAACTTTTCATCTGGGCATTTACATATTATTGATTATTAATTATGAATGAATTATTATTATTATTAGTATCATCACAAGGAGGTCCAATGTGGAAGATTATGAGATCAATTTTGATGATTGGTATAAGTTTAATGTTGGCCTCTATGATGGTTTCAGCTGACAGAAGAATCTTCATTTCTGAAAATTCAACTTTCATTTCAAACCAACATCCTCTTTCTCATCTGCTTAATTTCTTATGGCACTCTCATCAATCTGGTTATCACCCTATTTGGCCGGTATTTACTTATTTATACATTTTGCTTTTATTCTTAGTATTTGATTTCGGATTCTTTATGTCTCGTGTGTGTGACGTTTTTTTGATAAATAGCGATCACTTTTGGTTAAATAATGACCACTTTTATGGCAGAGTGGTCACAATTGTCTCAAAAAGTGCATTTTGCAAATATACACGAGAAACTAATGTCGCACAGATAACTACTATAGATAAAACGGTTTTTCTATCAAGGGCACATGTTAATAATAATGGAAACATTAACAATAAATATAATGGAAAATTGAAATAATTTAGCACTTTTTCAAATTCCAATGCCCTAGATAAAATACTAACATTGTTCATTTAAATTAAATAATGGAGTATTGAGCAATTCTAGAAAGTTATGTTTTGCTATGTTGGTTTCAGAATTTGTCTGTTTTGTATTTTTTACTCTGTCATTTATTCCACTATTGATTTTTCTACTAAGCTTTGGGAGAACAATTCTAGTGGTTTTTCTAGTTCTTGAGGAGTAGGAGTCATTTTTTTGGGTGTAAGGGACTAAGGGAGTACAAGAGCGCACCTTTAATGCTCACGATTTTTGAACCTAGACCATGAGCATCACGTATGAGTGAATTTACCCTTAGCTAACATCGGCGATGTGACGAGAGTTATTAAAGGATGAAATTCGGCTTCCTGAGATTTGCCTGTAAAGTTCAATCTTTCTTTATGAATCGCCTGTGCTGACGGACTGTAGGCAGGAATCAGAAACCTTGTTGGAGGCATTCAGATAGTAATTTGTAGTTGTAACTTGGAAAGTATGCTTGTCATCAGTTATGTGCTATCTGAAATTTCCAGAGGTTACCAATTATATGATGATTAAGGTTACAGTTTACACATTTGTATGTCGCGAGTGAATGATCTTAGTTTTAAAATAGTCACAGTTGCTGTTAAATTTGACATAATTTTTGGTAAAACAGGAAATAGAATTTGGGTGGAAAATTATAGCGGGTTCCTTCGTTGGATTTTGTGGAGCGGCATTTGGAAGTGTCGGTGGTGTCGGAGGTGGTGGCATTTTTGTGCCAATGCTTAGTCTAATCATTGGGTTTGACCCCAAATCTGCAACGGCTATATCAAAATGTAAGAGTTTTGACGTATTACAATTCTTTCCTTGTACTGAGGTAGAGATATTCTACTTTTTGAAAATTGTACTCGTATATCTTTATCCTCTTAGGTGAAAAATTGCTCACTATTGTGTGCTTGACCACCGAAATGTAACCATATTGTGCCTTATGAGATATACTTCAAAATTGGTGCAAGATTCGTATCACATTGGCGTGAAGTTTGATTGTCTCATGGTCATAATTCATTTGTTAATGTATGTACATTGTTATCTTTACAACAACAGTTTTGCGTTGTGCCTCTGGTAGGGTCAACAGTTTTAATTGCCTATTTTGCTTTACTCCATCATGTTCCAAATCAAAAGAATAGCGAGTCTTTGTCTCCATTGGAAATGGACATGATGTATACCTATTATTCTACGCAACAAAATCGACTTATCAATGTCTTGAGCTTTCATGCAATGGATGGATTTTGTTCAATAAGACACATTACATATGTTGATTTGCATGTTGCCAACCCTAAACTATATTTAAGCTGAGACTTTATTCGTTTTGTAAGAAAACACCACATTAATATTATCTCATCTGATAACTAGGTGATTTTTTTCATGATTAGGTATGATTATGGGCGCTGCAGGCTCAACTGTATACTACAATCTGAAACTGAGGCATCCAACTCTTGATATGCCAATCATAGATTACGACTTGGCTTTGCTATTCCAGCCAATGCTCATGTTGGGAATTAGTATTGGAGTTGCATTTAATGTAATTTTTGCTGATTGGATGGTTACAGTTTTGCTTATTGTACTATTCATAGGTAATTTTGGGTTCAGCTACCTCTTGAGTTTATTTGTGCATTCGGATGGCATCACACCCTGTTCTGTGCATACTTTGCAGGTACTTCTACAAAAGCATTCTTGAAAGGTGTTGAAACTTGGAAAAAAGAAACCGTACTAAAGAAGGTCAGAACTCTGAAATATTTTTTGTGCATATACCTGCAGTGTACAATCTGAAATTGAATCGTATCTTGGACTGCCGTGTAATGTCTCGTAAAAAGCGTAAGAATGGGCAACTAAACAAAAAGTCCAGCCTTAGTTTGTTAGTCTCTTGACAGTCTGTCTCATATTAACGTAACGTGGGACGCGAGCACGCAATATATACAACTTATACTCATAATCTACTAGGACTGTAATGAAAGAATAACTACCTAATATATGGGTCAGTCTCATGATAATCATATCATGAGGCTTTATCATGTGAGATTTTTTAGCTGTAACTAAAATTGAAATCTGTTTTTGGTTCAGGAGGCTGCCAGGCGCATGGAGTTGAATGGTAAATGATCTACTCGTTAAAATAAATCATAATAAGACTCCTAAGTTGTTTGCCATCTTAGCCCTTTTTATGAAAAATGAACATTATTTTGTACTTTTTTCAGGCACGGCTAGTGGAGGAGTTGAATATAAGCTCCTTGCAGGAGGTCCAAACAAAGTGGGCAAAGAACCCGAAGTGAGTGGCCACAGAGAAGCTGATTTCTATAACCTTTTCGGTACAATTAATTGTTTGACACAAGAAGTGATTTTTATAGGTTTCGATTAGTGAGAATGTTTGCTGGAAGGAACTTAGCCTGCTTGTCTTTGTTTGGATCACATTCCTCGCTATTCAGATTGTGAAGGTCCTCTCCAAATCCGTCTTAACTGTCTTGACTCTCGGCTGTCGATCTTCAACATTTCTTATACTATTTTTATTTTTTATTTTTTTTGCAACAGGAAAAAACAGCCACTTGTTCAGTATCGTACTGGGCGTTGAACTTGCTGCAGGTACTGATGTGTGTACATATATCAGCGTTATTTAATCTGTCAGCACAAAAACTTATACGAGTATGAAGCACTCTGATATGTGACACACTGAGACCATCACATCAACCTTATTATTATCTATTACTACTACTACTACTACTACGTAATACAAACATATTTGGGTCGGTCTCACATGTGAGACTATGATACAAGATTCACCTGTCTATCAATAATGATGTTTATATGCTGATTCTATTTTTCAGATACCTGTTTCTGTTGGTGTCTCATTATATGAAGCTGTAAGCCTATACAAGGGACGGAGAATAATCTCATCCAAAGGAGAAGGAACCACTGACTGGAAAGTGCATCAGCTCGTCTTATATTGCGCTTGTGGCATTTTGGCTGGTATGGTTGGTGGTTTACTCGGCCTTGGCGGTGGATTTATTTTAGGTCCTCTATTTTTGGAACTGGGAGTTCCTCCACAGGTGCGTCTCCTGTCTGTGTGAATAGGCAACAAGTTCTGAGTAAGACTGTCTTTCTGTAATAGTGGTTCAGTTTTGAAGTCTTGGGGTTAGTTTCAACTTCAAACTTTAACAACTCACTCCAAATTAGACCGACCCACACGAATGACCTTTTGCAAAAATGAGCAGGTTGAATATATGGCCTAAATTGCAAAAATGACCTAGACTAATTTAAACTTACTCTTGATTGAAAATTGTCTTTTCATGTTGTAGCCTAGGAAGTTAAAAAAATTCGAAGATTACTAAATTCACATGTTCATGCTTCTTTTTTTCCCTTCTTTCTGAACTTTGTTGTACAAATTCACACGATGAATCCATTTCCATATGACATTCATGTTAGCCAAACACAAACCATTTCTGAACTAAGGTGCGAACCTGCTGAATTGTGTATACATAACTAACTTGGATAGCTTGCTTCAGGTGTCAAGTGCTACAGCCACCTTTGCAATGACATTCTCTTCATCTATGTCAGTCGTGGAGTACTACCTCCTCAAACGTTTCCCGGTGCCTTACGGTGAGCTACCTTTCTCGTTCCATCGTGCTCTCACAATCATTTCATGTACTAAAACTTTTATGAGCCGCTTGTATACATAGGACCAAACCATTTTATATTACATCTCTCATTTAATAACATCATAAAAGTCTTAGTCATATGTGTACAACCATCTCAGAGAACACAAACTCTATTTCCTGATAACTTTAAGATGCTGAATTTTTATTTGAATGAAACGCCAGCGCTGTACTTTGTAGCTGTGGCAACCGTTGCTGCCTTTGTCGGACAACATGTCGTCAGGAAGCTGATAATCATTTTGGGGAGGGCGTCCCTCATCATCTTCATTCTAGCTTTCACAATCTTTGTGAGCGCTGTCTCTCTAGGTTTGTTCAATTTGCTTATTGAGCTATTTCCAAATTTTCATCAAAAGTTATGAGCATTAGCAAGTTTAGATACTATGACACTACCCAATGCCTGAGAATTATATGAGCGAAATCATCTAGCAACTTAGCTAGTGATGTACAAGAGTAACAGAACCTTTTCCATTCTGCTGAAAACATAAAAAAAGTTACTTTTAGATGACTCATCACTCATATACGATGAAAGTTAAGTCGAGATTTGCATCCACCAACTGCTGCTTTATATTAAAAGAATCGTCGATAATTGAGTGAGTTTCGTTGCTTTTTCTTCACTGTTTTCATTTCCAATGGAGCCACAGGCTTATTTCTTAGTTTATAGATTATGATGGAATAAAGCAATTCTATATACGAAAATGGTTGTGCTTGTTTTTTTTTATTGTGGAGCAGCGGTCATTCGATGCCCGATTTCCATTATGGGTCATCTCAAAACAACTTCTTCACACTAGGATAAAGCTGCGTACATCTGACTCCCTTACCCCGCCATTTTGGAGCCTTGAGGCACTCATATATAATGTTGTTGCTTTATTTCATGTTGAGTCGCTACCAAAACAAATTGAGTTTAAATTTTTGTATCATGATCTGGATTTATCCTGCTAGTTTATTGAGCCCATAATAAACCTTTGAATTATATAGATCAACAGGAGTCATGATCTCTCATAATGTATTTGACTTCATGTTATAGGTGGAGTTGGGGTAACAAACATGATACGAAAGTTTGAACGACATGAGTACATGGGATTCGAGAACCTTTGCAAGTACAACTTGTAAACTTTACAACCTACTACTCAACATGGTTTATTTTCGGAGCAAGAAGATGTGATGCTCTTGACCGATACATGAGGGTCTTTCAACAGAGAATTGATCGAGTTTTTCCTAAAGCATACAGTCCGCTGTAGCCGTTTCCCGTCTACCTATATATCTTAGTGAAAATTATTTTACCTGTAGAACTCTAATTAATTTAGATGATGCAAATTGCCAAAGCATCTTAGTTGCTGCTCTAATTGCCAAAACTCCATGTATTCTAAGATAATATGAGTGCGAAATGTGAATAATATATGATCATACAGCATACCTAATGCAGGTGTGACTTACCTGTACTACTTCAATCTAATCAAAGTTCTTACAAACATAATAGTTACACATTTTTTTTATTCAAGTCTGATCGTTGATGTAAAGATGAATGTATAATTAAATTCCTCTGATGTCCCGTCCATTTTTCGCTAAAAAGAATATTATTCAGAAAAGAGAAATGAGGTATTGGGATATGAGAGAAATAATTCAAAAGAAAATTAGTTTTTTTCCTCAATTGCGACATTATTAGTTGGGACCCATTGCAAGTTTAAGACGGGTCAAGCCGTACAACATAATTTTGAATTTGAAAGAGGTAGATAAGGATGTTACTAGGGCGGATTTTGGTCCCTTCAGCCACGCACCTGCCTCAGTTCAGGCAGATCCAAGTAATGATTTGATGGGTGATAAGGCAGGGTGTGGCTACCGAAAGTGTCATTTTGGAGCAATTGAGGGTAGCACATGACACTCGCTCCATACCCATTTGCGCGATATCCCTGCCTCGCTTTCTTTATCTCACCTATCCTTATCATCATACACTCTTATACATAATTATGTTATAACAAAAAAAAATTCTTTGTTCCTCCAGGAACTTCTCTTTTCAATGGAGTGATTTGCGCAGTTGTTGGCTTTGATGACGATGCTCAGCTTCGGCCTACCGTACTCCACCAACATGACTTGATTACCCAACATAACTATTTTATTATGGTTATATTAAGCTTCATTGTATATTTTATTTATGTTAAATTATGGCTGGAATAAGCGCTCAAGCGGAGAAGAATCTACTACACCATGGTGATCAATCTCCACAAACATAACCCAACACTCCAAGAAGTAAAGCAATCAATTGGGACTCTATTTTTTTTTTTTTTGACAATCAGGTTAACGAGTCTTACAATTTAATAGCACGCTTAGCTAATCTATGAGCGGCTTTATTACAAGTTCTAGGAACAAAAGCAAAAGAAATAAAATGAAATTTAGCCACGAGATTAGTGATGTCATCAACAATATTCCTAATCCAATGCTTGAGTTGGGAAAAGTTTAGGACTTGAGCAAGAACATGCAGACAATCAGAAAAAATATTAATGTGAAGGATATTATGAGACAACGTCCACTTCAATGCCTCCCTAATTGCCAAAGCTTCCGCTTGCTCAACATTCTCAGCACGTCCTTTGATACAGAATTCCGATACATCATTATCAAACATGATACACCCACCAAACCCCGTAGCAAGATCCTTAGACCACGCAGCATCCACATAAATATCAGGTCGAGAACAACTAAGAGAACTCCGAATCAATGGGAAGGAAACTCCATTCCTAAGGTTAGTCAAATCTTCCTCCAAACAAATTTGGAAATCAATGGACCTCGGTTTCCTATCTTCAGCAGAAAGAGTCAGGTTTAGCGAATCTTGATAAAGTAAGATAGCACCAATAGATGAACACTCGGTATTATCAAAGACCTTTCTGCACCTTACTACCCAAATAGTCCAAATAGTACACAAGAAGGAAAGACAAGCCTCTTGTTTATTATCAACCTTAAAAAGAACAGAAAGCCAGTTGCAAAACCAAGACTGCAAGTTCAAATTATCCCCTGATTCTGCCTTAATCCCCAGAAGGCTTCCAGCCCAAACTCTGTTAGCAAATGAACAATCGCGGAAGAGGTGGATAGGCGTTTACGTTCGTTGTGAATCACAGAGCATGCAAGTAAAGGGGCCATCAAAACCCCTTTTCATGAAGCTTTCTCCAGTGGGCAATGCTTCAGTGAGAAGTTTCCAAATAAGAATGATCCAACTTTTCGGACTTGGTAGGTTCCATAGGATTTTTTTGAAAAACACCCATACAAGCAATTGGAATTCTTGAGTGGTCCTTCGGGGTAGCTGAAGTATTCCAGGAATTTTGAAGTGCAATCTGATAGCCAATCTTGACCGAGTAATTCCCTGTCGACGAAGCCGACCAGAAAAAGTTGTCGCTGCATTCCGAGCACCGAATCAGAATAGTAGAACGTCTTTCACACAACTTTAATAAAAAAACATAGTCACGAACCTTTGGTTCCAACTGATATTTTTATAAGTAAGATTTTTGATTTTCAAGTCGCTCAAACTAGGAGAACCTGTAAGAAGTTCTAACATATAGGTTTTGGCGCAGTTCCATTAACCCATTTGGTATTCCAGACACAAATAATAGAAGATGGAGAGATATTCCAAGCTATACGAGGTTTAATAAGCTGGAGGCCCCATACAATACATTTCCATCCCCACGAAGAACTACACTTACCATCATTAAAAAACAAATCACCAGCCCGCCATTTTAACCTTTATTTAGCACCAAAAGACTTATTAAGAATAGAATATGGGTGTGTGATTAGTCTTCATCCGATCTTTGCTAAAAGTGCTTGATTAAACTCATTCATACGTATAATACCCAGACCACCATTACCTTTAGGTTAAGTTAGGAAAAGCCTACTACACCAACTAATAGAAGAAGATTCCGTATGACCCGCCCACCAAAAATGTGACAAGATTGCATCTAATCTTTTAGTCACACTTACCGGTATTTTAAATACCGATATAAAGTAAACAGATAGGGAGGACAAAACAGAAGAAATCAAAGCCAATCTACCAGCCGACAAAAGAAGAATACAATTACATGAAGATAAACGCTTCTTAACCTTATCAATGATAAACTCAAAAATTTCTCTTTTAGTTTTACTACGACCTGAGAGTCCCACATCAGTAGGAAGACCCAAGTAGAAACCCATATTATTGCCACAAGATATATTAAAAGTCTTCAGACACTTTCGAGCAAAGAACATGCTAGAGCATGAACTTAACGTCATAGAGGATTTGTCATCATTAATAACTTGCCCCGAGGCTTGACGGTAACTCTTACTAACTTTCTTCACATTAACGCAACTTTTAAGATTACCTTCAATAAAAAAGATAGAGTCATCTGCGAAGAGCATGTGAGATATATGGATATTGTTTCTACTAACCTTTATTCCTCGGATAAGTCCATCCTTCTCCATATGAAGAATGTTTAGAGACAAAATCTCAGTACACAATACAAAGATATAAGGAGAAAGAGGATCTCCCTGACGAAGACCACAAGTCGGGTGGATACGCCTTGAAGGAACTCCATTCACCAAGATTTCATACGACACCGTCGTTATTAGACCTGGCAAAACTGACCCGACCCGAATAACCCGACCCGATAAGGCTGACCCGAGACCCGAAAGCGACCCGGAATTGCCTGACCCGAGGATGACCCGAAACCCGAATTGACCCGACCCGACCCAGACCCGACCCGAACCTTGACTGACCCGAAAGAGACCCGACCCAAAATAACCCGACCCGAAACCACCGACCTACACACGACCCGATTTGAAATGATCCTAAATGACCCAATTTATTGTGATTAGGGGTGATAATGAGGCGAGACGGACCATGTGCAGCTCAAGCTCGGCTTGGTCCAAGTCGACCCGTGCCAGT
Source organism: Heliosperma pusillum (assembly GCA_022085475.1). Classification (NCBI taxonomy): domain Eukaryota; kingdom Viridiplantae; phylum Streptophyta; class Magnoliopsida; order Caryophyllales; family Caryophyllaceae; genus Heliosperma; species Heliosperma pusillum. Next base: position 24,340 of record JAIUZE010007516.1, on the reverse strand, counting down.
TTGCCTCGACACGGGCTTGACTCGAAAACTAACTTGATCATTTTGACGTGAAAATGGCCTAAATAAATCGGATATGAATCTAAAATAAGCCGACCCAAAATGACCCATACCCGAAATGGCCCAGACCCGAAGTGACCCAAACCCGAAACTGACCCAAACGCGAAAGCGACCCGACCCGACCCGAAAGATTGAGCAAACCCGAGATGACCCAACCCATATCGACCCGACCCAAACCCGACCCGTTTGACCCATTTGCCAGGTCTAGTCGTTATAGACTTCATAATCAATTGAATGAAATTACAGGGGAAACCCATCATAACGAGTGTACCTCTGATAAAGTTCCAGTCTAATCAATTGAGACTTGGTACATAAGGTGGAGGTTAAATTCTATCAACATTAAGTTTATCTTTATAGCTCCTTCACACACAGACACAAACACCAGGGCTACTTTCAAGAATCTAATTTCAATCGCTTTATATAAGAGGCGTCACCAAACATTAACAAGACTTAATACCACCTTATCAGATATATAATATATAGAGTCTACTTCAAAAAAAGACATTAAAAAACCATTATCATAATTCGATATAATTCGATACCATCGGACAACATCCCACCATTATCGTTTCTCCAACCCAACAACCCTAGTCCATATTTAGTAGGGTGGTTTGAAATCAACAACAATATTTGACACACTTTTTTTTTCGAGTAAAACAACATTTGACTTTATTACTACTAAAACAAGAGTCCCTCTCTTCAATTTTGAATTCCATCACATCAGTTTTGCGGACCGTTTGTTTAACCTTTCACTCCTTGTTTCATCCCTTTTCCTTCTCTTTCTCTCTCTATCTCTCTTCACAATCACACACAATTCACACCAACATCAATCCCACATTCCTTCCATTTTTATCAATCTTAGTAACATAATCACTCATACGTTTCACATTCATGCGGTTTTTGTAGATCTTTCTCTCTCTTTTTTCACTAAAAGATCTTTCATTTTTAATTTCAATTTTGTTGTTGACTAAATGCTCATTTGTTTTCTTCGATCATTCTTCCTTTTCAAGAGTACCCATAAGCTCAATTTCATTTTGGTAATTTCTTACTACTTTTTATGATGTGGGTTTCTGATTTCTTTTGTCTAAATGTGATGTGGGTTTGTTTTATTTTGCCTAATTGTAGTTGATTTGAGTTAGGATAATTTGAATTTAATTTCTTACAAATTTGATAATGTGGGTTTGTGTTTTTTTTGTGTAATGTGATGTCGGTATGTTTTCTTTTGGCTAATTGGAGTCGATTTTGGGTTGATTTTGATGATTTTGAGGTGGGATAATTTGAATTTGAAGTTGGGTTTTTGAGATCTTAGTGTTTGTGATTTTTTCTGGCTTTGTTTTGAATTTTGATACTGATTTCTGTAGCTGTGGATTATTGAAGGGTTTTGGGAATTAGAGGTTTTTAGAATTTAGGGTTTATGATTCAAAGTAGTTGAATGAGGTTTGATATGTTAGTTCCTTGATGAAGTATGGCTCTATGTTGTTGATTAGAGCCGTGGTTTCGGGATTTTGGACTTAAATAAGTTGAAGTTGTAATATTTGAGTTTTGATTCAAGCTGGAACATTTCATCTGGTTGTAGGCTTAATAATGTTTGTAACAAAAGAGGTCATGCTGAAATCAATAACATACCCCCTCCTTCCGATCTTTTGTTTACCTTAGATTAAAATACCGCTCACAAAGAATAATTGTGGTAGGGAGTAACTAATTTTTCGTTGAAAGGACCTCCGCCTTAGAATAAAAAAGAAATTCATTTTTTTGGGATTATCAATGTTGGTAAACAGAAGACGTCGTACAAAAATCAGTAATGTAATTACTTCATATTTCACTTAGCTATGTTGGAACTTGCAATCTTGTAATGGAGTATGAGTGGTTGTGTAGGTTGCCTAATTGCTTTTGTTGTATTCTTATTGTAGTCATTGTCTTTGTGTTGCAAAAAGGAAGCGCCAGCCATTGTTTGCCAAGACGGATAATGCCTTGGGAAACTTTCCCTAGAACAAATTGTCATCGAGTAGGAATTGGGGTGCTTAGTTTTTCCTGTTTACTAAGAAAGTATGGAAGGTGACAGGAAAATTCCAGCTTCACTTCCTCCTGCGCCTCCATCAGCTCCTCCCCCAACTTTGAGTGCGTCCAGCAATGCTTTTACTCAACCCAGACCGATACACGGGTATTACTTCGTTGGGAGTATCATCTATACTATATTAAGTAGATCTGCAGCTATACTGGCATTCTTAATCTGCAACTTGTGTGATGCCTTCATATGTTTAATGGTTCAATTTGTTTATTCGACACTATCTATAGCAGACTCAATGAATTGTAATCTTTACTCTAATTCCTCTTTCTTCTTGCTTAATTACTCAGGCGGATATATATGTTACTATTTGGGTTTTGATCACAGATGACCAGTTGTCACCGGGTTCACATTCTTAAAGCCACATTATAATCCTCGAAATTTGATCATCTTAGTTTGTTGATATACTGTTCTGACCTTTTGCCGTTGTTTGCATCATTTACGAGAAGTAGTATTTTGATGAATCAACAATGCCACGATGAAGTATTCTCACTTGTCAAGAATATAAGAAAATCAATTACTGAGTACTTAGGAATTTTGGTTTTTGTTTCTGCAATTTTCTCGCCTCCACGCTTAAACGTACGTTAAACAAAATTTTCCTCTGATCTAGGAGAACCAGCGGGCCTACTAGGCGATCAACAAGAGGTCAATGGACTTCTGAGGAGGTAATTCTGCATTTTATATTGATTTTTAAAGTTTTTTTGAATTTTGTGTTCTATGCATGCACAATTTCGTATTTGCATTTGCACCGAAACATGTGACCAGTTTTGATTGCTCTTTGTATTTTGACCTTTAATTTTTAATGTACCATTATGTTTCTTGCTATATCAAATTATTTACAAACTGATGAGGCCACCTTTTTTTTTGCTTTCCTTCGTGATCCTGAACTGGATAGTCCTGTTAAATGTGGTCTGTATGTCTGTTAATAGTGGGCAGGAACATCTGCTTAGCTAAAGACAAGGTGGAAACTGTTCAATCATTTATGATTTTTGCTTCTATTGCAAACCTAAGTTGTTGATGTTTTTTTCTGGGTGTGGGCCATTTGGAATGCTGAGGGTGCTGATAGGTTACCAGAATGTTGAACGTATCTTTTGTGTATATTATACTGTTTAATTGGGGTAGGAGTGCTATTAATTCAGGGGCATCAATGTCTGTATCTTATTAGTCCTTCAATAAAGCACTCTCTTTGACTCTCTGAGTGAGTATATAATCGGTATCTTCAGAATGTTAAACTTACTCTGTTCTCTTTAGGTCTTAATAAATATGCTAACAAAGTGACAGTGCTTTACAAGATTATCCCTCATTTTGTTGGACTTGAACTGGCTAAAGAAACCATTGGAAAAATATATCTTCAGAAGGGCTTTTGAAGATGTTATATGTATTATTGTGATGTCATTTTAACTCTTCTTTCGTGGCAGCGATGCAATTAATTTCTGTATTCTGCACTTCTCTAATCATAGACATTTCTTGACTTATAGGATGAGATTTTGCGTGCTGCAGTTCAACGTTTTAAAGGGAAAAATTGGAAAAAGATAGGTATGCCTGTCTTTTCGGGACTTTTTTCTGCTTTGCTGCGTTTTATATTTGCCTCTTTGTAATCTTGTGTCTTACATTTAAAACCAAGATGACTGGATGAGAGGTTAAATCAAATAATCACTTGGGGTAGCTATGACCACTGGTCACATTGCATCAGTTTCTTCTCTTCCTGTTGGGATTCATAGTGCATCTATACATCATCACAAATCATACGTGATACTAAATAATGGAGTATACAGAAGCTACTTACTATTCAGATTATGTGAATTGAACATATGTATTGCTGTTTGCATATAAATATGCAGTCTATAAATAATCACAGTTGTAATCTATGATAACTCTTGTCCTCTTAACTTAAATCCAAACAGAATAGTCTAGAATTCTATCATGATGTTTGGAGCGGTCTTCTGCTTTCTGATTTTCTGATTCTATTTGAAGTTAATAATTTTACTGCGTAATTTACAGCTGAAAGTTTTAAAGATAGAACCGATGTGCAGTGCCTACATAGATGGCAGAAGGTCCTCAATCCAGATCTTATCAAGGGTCCTTGGTCGAAAGAGGTTTGTTATCAGCAATATCTTGGCTCGTCTTGTTTGTAATCCCGCAATCTTTGTTCTTTCACTTGCCTGGGAATTTATTATGAGGTATTCATGGATCATTTTTGTACAGGAGGATGAGATTATTGTTCAAATGGTGAAGAAATATGGACCCAAGAAATGGTCCACAATCGCCCAACATCTTCCAGGACGTATAGGTAAACAATGCCGAGAAAGGTACGAAATTTCTTTCACCTGTCTAACCGTAACTCCTCATCTCTTTACTATTTGCAATAACCTACTTACAATTGCTTATAATCTGAAACTAGCAGCATATATAACCAGCATAAGGTTACACCCCAATTATTTGTCATCAGCACCCTATACTTATTAATTTGTCTGTTTTAGTTTTTGTCAATAGGTGAATTATCCTTCTTTTGGCTGTGTATAGTCACATATCTAACACTTTTTATTAAAATTCTGTGGAATGGCTAGTGAGTTGTATGTGAAGTACCAAACCGAGTTAGAGATCAGAAATTTTTCAGTATCAATCTAATTTGGAGTATGTCTTTTTTTTTTTATCCTTTCCAAGATATGTGATGGTTTTAAATAGGCATTACCGGCTATGTCAGTCTTTTTTGCCTGTGCTTGTTTGGCTCGCTCTGGCAGCAAATAGACTGTCTGTGGTTCTTAAAGTGTCTTGTTTAAATCGGTAATAGCATTATCTATGACTGATACTTTTCGTTGCAATGCTGATGTTCATATAATCCCTAGGTGGCATAACCATCTTAATCCTGGTATAAATAAGGAGGCATGGACTCAAGAAGAAGAGGTTGTCCTGATTCATGCTCATGAACTTCATGGGAATAAATGGGCTGAGCTAACAAAATATTTGCCTGGAAGGTTTGCACATTAGTACCCCTGGCTCAACAATTCTTTTGTACTTATTGCAAGAGACTCGTTACAAATTTCTTGGACCTCGTCATGGCTTTTGCATTTATGTCAACTCTATGGTATTATCTGTTGCTACCGTTTTGAACACGGTGATTTGGATTTGCATCTGTTTTTGTCACTGCATCATCACAACTAGACCTAGAAAACAGATCCTTTAGTTGGGTTTATGCCGGGTGATCGCAGGCCTTTTGGGTATGTGTCAGTTCTAGTCGATTAGGGTCAATAGTTACGGGCCGGGTCAATCGGGTAATTTTTGGATCATGGTTATTGCGGTTTTTTCTGGTCATTTTAGATTTTTAGGGCCAGTCGATTGGCATCCTGGACTGGATTGGATGGTTCCTCCCGGGTTTGGGTCGGGTTATTCAAATGGGGCCAGTTTGGGTTTACCTTCTCAGAATCTCAGCTTTAGTGATCTGAAAATTTACCCTGTTTGATGGTAATCAGGACAGACAATGCTATTAAAAATCACTGGAACAGCTCTGTGAAGAAGAAACTGGAGTCGTATAAGTCTTCAGGTCTGCTTGCACAACTCCAGGGTCTAACATTAATTGGCCATCAGAATCAGCTCGGGCCAGCAGAGGGAGAGGAAATTTCAGAATGCAGTCAGTTTGGTTGCTCACAAACTGCAAGTGAAATGTCAAATGCAGGTTGCCACACAAGAGAAGACTTCCTGGTGTCAGAAGAGTCAGATCAGGGAATGATGCAAAATACCAGTCCAACAGCCTCATGTTCTGGGCAACATTACACGCCTCTTGACGACATGACTTTCACAATTCCTGATATACCTTGTGAATTCACCTGCTCCTCAAATTACCATGATGCAAATTTTTCAAAAGATGAGTCTGATCAAAGGGATTGCATCTTTGGTTCAATCAGCTTACCTATGAACTCCTCTTTGAACATGGCTCCAGATTCTTGCCTGCCAGAGAATTTCTTCCTTGGGCAAATGCCAAGTGCTGAAGAAGGGTGCTCCCAAATCATACTGACCCAAGAAGAGGATGACGCCAATGTCGAAAAATGCTCTCCCATGATTGATTTGGAGAGATTCCAAGAATATATGGGCTACCATTCAATTTACGACTTCTCGGAAACTGGTGGAACTGCTAGCTTGTTACCATATAATCATAGTTCCTCTGCGTTAGAAGTTTCAAACAGTGATAAAATTTCCTCTACTCCTTTAGATATTCCAGTTGAAAATGGTCATTTAACAATTGGTGACATGGAACACAATGTGGTAAATGACAGTTTGTCTACATCACAAGGGCAGGAGTTAACTGAACAAACAGATTTGCCTGACTCATCAAGATTAATACCTGTAAATACATTTGTTTCAAAAACATCTGATGATCAGCAAACTACCCCTCCTAAACTTGAGCGACCCATGCTTCCAAAACGTGAGCAGGAGGTGGGAACGCTGTGTTATGAACCTCCTCGTTTTCCGTCTTTGGACATCCCCTTCTTTAGTTGTGATCTTGCTCAATCTGGTAATGATGCTCAGCAAGATTTCAGTCCTCTTGGGATCCGTCAGTTGATGTCGTCTGCAAGTAGTCTTACGCCTTATAAGTTGTGGGATTCACCTTCTTCAGATGATAGTCCAGAAGCTTTGTTGAAAAGTGCTGCTAAAACTTTTGCCCGCACTCCATCGATCTTGAAGAAGCGACACCGTGACCTATTATCTCCGTTATCACCCTTTTCAGAGAGGCGATATGACAAGAAGACCGGAAGTGATGTAAATCAAGGCTTTCTGTGCACCTCTAGGTTGACAAGAGAATTTTCTTGTCAAGATGTTATATTAGATGAGACAGTTAACCCGAAGGACAATGCAAAAGCTTCAACTGAAGATAAAGAAAATATCTGCCCTGCTAATGAAGGGTTTAGAGGGGAAGCTAATTATAACCAGGAATTTGAGGTCAGAATCTCAGAGGAAGATACTTACATTAATGATGGCCACAGCAAGACTCCTGATGGAAATTCCAAGAAAAAGTTATATGAAGATTGTGCTTCGGAAACGGTGAGACACTTTTTTATCCTCTCTGTGATTTTCTTTCATAAAGATCTGAAAACCCAAGTACCTACGAAAACAATAAAGGATTACACCTTGTCTTTCCATTGATTGCCTTTTATAGTGAGCCATACATCAAATTCTTTGTTTACCTAGACTATATATATATTACCTCGCGTACTTGTGTCCCTCTTTCAACATTCCTATATGGGTATGACATTTAGACACTACATGAAATTTTTCATAAAATAGTCAAGTCTAACACTTGGATCAATTTGGATACTTCTTTAGCCTCCCGGTTGCCATGTTTCTTGTACTTTAGTTTGTAATTCAAATATCTGGGTAGAATTAGTTTGTAACAGTGGAAATCTAACGAAACCTAATTGGTTGTCTCTGAATTCCGTTTGACAGCCAAGAGGAGCCTTAGTGGAACGTCACTTAAATGGGGTAGTATCTTCTCCCGTTGGTATTAGACCTCCCACGGGACTTCGCACAAGTGACAGACCTACAGAAGTCGCCGGCTTTAAGAATACAGAACAAGCAGCCATTGCTAAGTCACCATGTCTTAAAACAGGTTCTCTTATAAGCCCTCTCTCGTTTGATCATATGAAGAAATACGATGTGTCTGCAGTATCATCATCTGGTCAACCAGTTTCTGCAGTCACTACTGTTATGGTTGATAGCCTTGTCAATGAAGTTGGTGCTGAGAATTTGAACTTGTAAGATTCAACTGCCTCCATCTGATTGATACACACACCTTTGCATATAATACTATAATCTAGAGTCTTTATTGATATTTTCCAATGCTTGTTGCATTCTCCCTTTTCTCAGCTTTGGTGGGACCCCTTTTAGGCGCAGTATGGAATCTCCTTCGGCGTGGAAGTCACCTTGGTATTTCAGCTCTCTGGTTTCTTGCCCGAGATTTGAACCAGATATAACAATTGAGGTATACTTGTTGAGTTGTTGGATATAATCCCGTAGATTGGGAACGGGTACATGTTGTGGCCCCACTCCACTCTACGAGTTTTAAAGATTATTTAAAAGATAGAAGGGCTTAAAAGTGATCTAATTTTCAAAACTAGGTCCTTGCGTACATCCGTTTTTCCTAAAACTCCATACCATAAGTAAATATATACATATCAGAACAAAGGGAACACTCCCTCCGTCTCGGTCATTTGTTTACCTATTCCATTTTAAGGTGTCTCATTCATTTGTTTACCTCTGTATATTGGGAAGGTTTTCTATGGGTAGTCTGATCATCTCAATGGCACTATTGTCCACTTGTTAGCCATTAAATACGATCACAAATGGTCCCCTCCTCTCTCCTTGGTCTTTGTGTCAAAAGTAAAGGTAAAGCGGTAAACAAATGACGGAGACGGAGGGATTATAATACAACAATCAATGCTCAATAATCTACATGTTGTGGCCCCAACTCCACTCGACAACCTTAAAGATTCTTTGAAAGATAAAAGGGCATAAGAGCACCCACAATAGAGCGGATTGAGCATCCTCTTAACCCACTCTCTCCTCTAAGAGGACATCCTCTCTATTGTGGGAACTATTTTGAATGTCCTCTTACATAGAGGAAGATGGCATTTACTTTTTTTCTTTTGTAACAAGTTGAGATGCAAATAAACGGGTAGAGGATGTATAAGAGGATCCTCTCTATTGTGGGTAAAAATATATGAGAAGAGGATGAACATAGTGGAGATGAAGGTGGGTCATAGAAAATGTGTTGTGTTAAAAAATGAGAGGGTGATAGAAAAAATAAGAGGATCATTTCATCCTCTCTATTGTGGATGCTCTTGTTAAAAAGGTGACAGCCCCACTTACATTTGTTTTTCCTAAAACTCCATCCAAAGTAAATGTATACTAAGTGTTGGAGAAATCGGTTCTCAATAATCTACATCGTTGTTTCCGATACTCAGGATATTGGAATATTCATGAGCCCGGGAGAGAGAAGCTTTGATGCAATAGGGCTGATGAAGCAGATAAACGAGCAGGGAGCTGATACCTATGCAGATGCCAGGGAAGTTTTAGGGGGTGAAACTCCTGACAGTATACTTAAGCAAAGATGCTCGAAAAAATTGAATATCGAGGGAGAGAACAGTAATGTTATCGACTGCCAACTTGAAGGCCGTCTCCATATGACACCAAATGTCTCGGTATGTATACCCTACCTTGAGATTAATTCATGTTTAGATTTTCAAGCACCCTAAGACAGCGATATCACGAAAAACAATGACTAAACCATCTCAAATGAAAAATCGTGTTTCTATAGATGGAACTGCAACCTGTGTTCCTTAGATTTGGTTACTCTAGGAATCTTATGAAATAACTCCATTTCGTTGCCTAATATTGTGGACTTGCAGACGGAACGACGAGTACTTGATTTTAGTGAATGCGGCTCACCGGCGAAATCAATGGGGAAGATGAAACATGGTGATGTAGGCTTGACAAGCCCTACCTAAAAAGTTGTTGGTAGCATAAGTCATTGTACGTTGATTATGCTACTTGAGCAAAGCCTTAGTATATACAGAGTATATTCTTTGTCCATTTATATTGTTTTTTGTTTGAATGGTGTAAATTATTGATTCAAGATATTTTTCATTTATTTTGTTTATTCAGCTATCTTCCTCGCCTTCTCTCCGACTTTCACATACAAGTAAAAATCGGTGAGAACGTAGTAAGCTTGCAAATTCATCAAGAAAGTCGTCCTATTTAATCATGCGACCTAGACTAACTGGATGTGTGAGAATCACTATCTAGGTAGCACTGAAATCGACACCAACACAAACTCCATATGTGACGGAGTGACATGCATCTTATAAAAAATGTGGGACACTTGGACACGTTTCTATATTTAAAATACATTAACAAGTTTATTTTTGCTTTACATTTTTTACTCATGTTAGTACTTTTTTTGTATTCTATCTTCCATTAACCTACCCTTGACTAAAAAAATATCAACTTAATTCTCTCTATTACTAACACTGACCCTCTATTAAAATATAAAATACAAAAATTTCTTCGATTATAGATGATAATTTATGTTTTAAATAGGTATATAATTCGATAATTGCAGTATTATTAATCAAACGAATGTCTTTGTACAATTTTAATGCATCTTTTACAATCAAATCAGGGTTTAGGTTGAAATTAATTTAGGGATTGTGCTAATTAGGGATGGTGGTATGGTGGAGGGGGATGGTTGGCGGTGGAGCAACGTTACCATTGAGACGGGCGGGTGTAGCCAGCGACTGCAGAGGGAAGGGAGGGATTGGATAAATTTGATTTGGGTGAGGAAAGGACAAAGTTCATGGTGGCTTCTGATGAGGGAAGGTTCGGCGGTAGTCACCGGTAATGCGCTGCCGAAGTCGGTTGGGTGGCGAAAGGGGAGGGACGGTGGTTGTGATAAGGGGTAGTAGTGGAGGTTGGTGGTGGATGGTTTAGTTTTTGTTTATGGTTTTCTTTTACTGTAGCACATATTCATCAAGAAGGTTGAGAGAAAAAATAAGGGAGATAATGAGTGGGATAAAAAGGAAAAATACGTACTATAATGAGTAGAATATGTACTGCGAAAAATAAATACCCAACAAAAAAATGGATGAGAATTTTTTTGGGTACAAAGGAAGAAAATTATTAAAATTGCAATAATACCACGGTTGTATACACGTGTGTATCATCGTTTTTACCCCAAACAGTCATTATTACAATTATTATTACAACTATAAACGCTATGATTTGGAAAAACATATAGAGCTAAATTAGCACTTTATTACCATTATTACTATTATATTAGCCCTCGTGTTCATGAAGCCTACGAGGCTGGGAGTGCTAAACAAAACAGTCCCCATGAGTGCATGAAAGAGGCACCAATCTTCTACGAAATGCGGGTCACAGCAGCGTGTATCGCATCTGCAAGATGAGGGATAGTCTTCAAGCTCAGTCCAGCCATGCTTATCCTCCTGGTTGAGAATACATTTAAAAAGAAAAAACAGTAATGAATCATAATCATAGACGCGTTAGAGCTATTGCCATGGTAATAAATCACAGTACCGTCCTATATTATGATGGAAAGGATAATGCTGTGATTTATTATTAAGGCATATAAATATCGGTTATGATATAAGAGCGGTTATAATTTAAGAGCAGTCATAACAACTTGGTATTTACCCGTCAGATGTCATATAAATATGGTACTCTTTGGTCATGAAAGCCACTTGCTCCTTGTTTAGTCCAGTAAAAGTAAACATCCCAATTTGCTTGATTATGTGACTCCAGTCACCAGGTGTACCTGGCCAAACAGCAGTAAAAACTGTGAGAAGAGACTTCATCGAGTGAGGAGTACTCATATCCGCTTTCCAACAATGTCAGCGTCAGTTAAAATTACATTTCTGGCTTCCTTTACGCCAGAAATAAACTTGGTTCTTTGCAACATATACGAACGATAAAGCAGGTTTAAAAATAAGAGCTTCCAAGCCAACTAATCTTCATTGTTAGATAACTTTGACAATGATTGTAAAAAGTGGATCGAAATGAGATTTATAGCAAGTCAAATATAGCTTCAGAAGGATTCACCTTTAGTTCGCAAAGCGTCGAAGAGTTTTTTTCTCATAGTAATAATACGGTCAGCCATTGCCTTCAACTCGCCTGACCATTCGTTGAACATAGATCTATAACCATAAACAAACATGATGAAAGTGTGTTGAAGATAACCAACATTGCTACTAGGTATAAATGGTTGTCTCTTGGCATCTAATTGGAAAGCCAAGTATATAATGAGTCTTGAACAACAATTACCTGTCGCGAAGAATTGTAGCCACAATTGATGCACCGTGAAGAGGAGGATTTGAGTACATAGGCCTAATGACTAGTTTAAGCTGACTTTCCACCTTGCTTGCCACATCAGCAGTCTTGCACACCTGATAAGATTAAACAAATAACAGGTCATCAAGCATAAACTATAGGGTCTTGGTAGGCTACATGGACCTCATGGCGGACTTCCTTACAATGCTTAAGGCTCCAACACGCTCCCCGTAAAGACCCATGTTTTTGGCGTAACTCTGAGCCAGAAGACATTCACCGCCATCTGCCACAAACATTCTAACCGCCTGCGCATCTGCATCTAAGCTTCCACTTGCAAATCCCTACAAAGAAAATTAGAATTAGCAGATTTACAACACGACTATTTACACTATTCTAGTCTGTCTATAAATAAGTGTCATTTAGTACACTTGCTCTTTCCTCAGTTAGCTGTCATCGAGTACAAAGAGACACAGAATTAACAGATTTAGCACACAACCATTTACACCAATGTTCTGTCGATAAATTGAGTGCCTATTAGTATACGTGCTCTTTCCCACAATTAATTGATACTCCGTATTTAAGAATCATGTTCTTGTCCACAAAAGAGTAGCCAAATTTCCAGCTTTACGCTCAGAGATTTCCAGGTTGTGACGTAATGAGCTTTCCATATGATTTCTTGCATAGTTTTGTCTTGGAGTACTAAACAACAATTATTTATAGATGGTGGGATTATTTCCTTCACTAGAATTAAAATATTGCAGAAAATAATGAATGCCAAGTCCGTGAAAGTAGATGCACCTGATAAGCACTATCAAAGAATGGTAGCAATCCTCTTGATCTGATCAATTGCCTGATTTTTTCCCACTGTTCAAGTGTTGGGTCAACACCAGTAGGATTATGCGCACACGCATGAAGGAGGACAATGGCGCCAGCTGGAGCTGAATTAAGGTCTTCTATGAGGCCTGGTACCCCAAAAACAAGGGCATTAGATAAGAAGGGGACAAAACGCACCAGATATACACACTTTTGATACTTGAGCAAGTTTACAAAGTTATGGAGAGTAAGAGCATAATTAGTAAACCTTGAAAATTTAATCCACGTGTCGCGGGATCATAATAACGGTAAGTCTTGACAGATAGGCCTGATAATGTGAAAATCTTTGGGTGGTTTCCCCATGTTGGTAGGGGAATGTATATCGTCTTCTGCAGCACAAAATACAATCCATTTACTTCATATTGATATAAAAGCTAGTCTTTTGAAAGATGGTCTAATGTTAACATTATGTGCGTCCAAGAAACCAACTCATTTAACTATAAATCCCACTAATACACCCATATATCCATAAATACCCAATTTTATTCATCATATGGGTTTGCCATATATGAGAATTATTGTTTCAAATAAAATTGTGTTGATCTAAAAATTAATTCGAGAAGGTTATGCTCAGCAGAAATTACCTGATGATGGTGCCTTGCTAAAAATTCGCCTCCTACTCTCAGTGAGCCCGTTCCAGATAAACACTGAACAGTAGTGACTCTATTTTCTCTAATAGCAGGGCTATTACCATTTATACCAATTCAAAAAGGGAAAAGAACACTTATTAGGCTCGTGAAAAGGACTAACAAACATAATGAATGACGTAGCCCGATAAAAAAAGACCATTCCAAATGCAACAGCTTTAAATTTTGACATATCTATACCTCTTTTATCAGTATCATTTCTATATTAGTTATACGAGCATCAGTTATTCAGTTACTTTCGGCACAAACTCAAGTGTTGTTATCATGATAATTATCCAAGGGCGTGCTATACTAAGTATTTCATCATTTGACAATTTATGCTTTTTCATTGCCCTATCCTCTAAATCCTTTGCCTTAAGTGTGACATTTGCAAATGGATATTAATGCATCATTATTTGTCTTGGCGCATTTATGATCGTCTGAGACTGTCCTGTGGCCTATGGGCTATTAACAAAATCGGCTTCATCTGCAGCCAGTACCATTTGTGTTACATATAACATATGCGGGCACAAACTTACAAATCTGACCTCTCAAGTAACTAAAATAATAATCACAAGTTCATGATAACTTCCAGCAACTCGTGTAAATGCATCAGGTCAAAAACATATGTATATAGTAGGATTGCATTTTTTTTTAATATATACTTCCTCCATTCAATTCCACTCTACCACTTTCACTTTTCTACACTATTCATGACGCGGCATATAATTGCAATTTTCTCTCAATATATAAGTAAAAATATATTGGGTTTTTCTACATGGTAACCCTGTATTTTTTCGGATTCCACATGGTAACCTTACGTTTTCAAACCACACACGTGGTAACCCTATACTCTATTATTACTTATTAGCATGACCCTTAACTTGGTTTTTCCGTTAAGTATCTAACGGAAAGTGACGTGGCTAGTTTAGTTATAAGTTTTCTCTACATGGTAACCCTGTGTTTTTAAAAAATTTGCACGATAACCCTTTTTTGTACAAAACACGCACGCTTAGAGATGTACTCATTTAATTAATTATTTTTCTCGCATTTTCCCCTAATTACACCAAAAATGTCAAATCTCGTCCATTTAATGACTGAAGCACGTTACATCTCCTTCCCTTTGCTCTTAGGGGTTTTTTAATTTGGTATTTAGAGGATCTTATTAAGGCTTTTTCAATATCGAAAGAAGATATTTCACTACTCGTTTATATAAAGGATATCGGAGAAACGTGTTTGATAGCTTTTTTTTTTTAGGCTCGCTTTCTATATCTCCTTTTGTTTACAAGGTGAATAACTTAGTCTCCGTCCTTGGAGCTCGTTCATTCCTTGGATGGGCAAACTTTGACCGAATGAATAGGCCTATGACACAAAGAGACAAATGATCTATCGTTCGGGCGTTGGAAACAACCATAATATTGAAATTAATAACATCAAGAAGGTGGAAGTCAAAACAATTCATTAACATGCCCAAGAGTCCAAGCATGAGCGTATCAAAAGTAGATGGGGTAGTCGAGTGAAAATGAGAGAAAAATGATAAATTGAATGATTATTTTTTTAAGCATGTTTGATTTGTTTAAAAATAGGGTTATCGTGTAAATTTTTTAAAAGTATAGGGTCACCATGTAGAAAAACTCAAAATTAAATCTGCCACGTCATTTCCGTTAGATATTTAACGGAGAAAGCAAATTCAGGGTCACGCTTATAAGTATTAATAGAGTAGAGGGTTACCACGTGTATACTTTGAAAACGTAAGGTTACCATGTGGAATATGGAAAAATACAGGGTTACCACGTAGAAAAACCCAAATATATTCATGTGTGATCTTGTTTAAGTCGCCTTTACGAGTATATTATAAATATCTAACTTTTACTCGTATAATTTTTGCAAATACGTATCCAAAGATATTTAGCGCATAAAACACGTCTTGACAAACGTGAAAAGTAATGTGGTAGAGTAGAGTTGAAGGGAAGAAGTATGCCGTACCCTCAAGTATCTATAAGCGCACAGTTATGCTGTCAAGCTCTAGTCACATTTACAGCCAAACATATAAGAATCAGAGAAGTGAGTTACCTGTCAGCACCAAACATGAGTTTTGCACTGAGCTTATTGAATTCTGCGAGCCCGGTAATAGGAAGGTATTCCTTCACTCTCGACCTTCAAAATAATAATCAAAATATCGGTAATACGTCTTCTCTAAGTGGGGTGCAGAATTATATTGTATAATAACAGAACTGATTGCTTGCCTGTCATTAGTAAGTATCTGCTCAGCCCTTCTCACCACATTTAAAACCAGAGGTTTACCTTCCTGAAATAGGCAATATGTAAGTACGAGTGCAAAGGTCAACAAAAGATTATAAGGCATTACTTTAAAACCTTAAAGCACAACGTCATCAAGAAAACTAATGCAGTTTTTCGAATCAGCTGTAATTAATAGAATTTAGCTTGTTACTTCACACAACATACAAGAGAGCCTCTAACAAACCCACAGCTACTCCATACTCCATAGTTTCAATAGTAGGTCTTGTATGAGACTCTCCCACATGTGAAAGCAACCCAAATCATTACGTATTTCTCAACCCAACAACTTAGTCCAAACATAGGTTGGGGCCGGCTAACATGAATCATAATACGAATTTGTTTAAGTTTGAATCCGCCAATACGGTAATTGCCTAACTATTGTATTGTTTCAATGCATATCCCTACACCAATCTAAACTGATCTTTGCTTTTCATGTTTTAAAACTCAAGACAATAACGAGTTGGGGTTATGTTGAAACAATATAAAAGTGTGAGCCATCGAATCACAGACCAGAAGTTGCTGCTAAAGTGATTTTTGAATGTTAAATTATTGTTCGGGAAGGCATACGAAATATGAGGTCTAATCACGAGATAATGAGGCATCAGAAAGCTTACCTCTGTTCGGTAAGCACCAACTCCCAAATTCAACTTTACAGGACTTGGATCTTTGTTGTACGCAACAGTTACCTATTAACAAATGCATTAACAAACAGTTACAAAGCAATCGACCAAAAATATCATCTTGCTAGCAGGTTAACAGTTAACATCCCGATAAGCTAATAAAACCACTCCCTCCTATACACAGCAATTGCAGAGAAAACAGCAAAGCAGCATAATGATTAAAAAATTGAGAAAATAGAAATAAAAAGCGTATAGACACCAGAAGAATTTAAGACTGAACACAGAAGTACAACAGTAAGTCTTGCTAGACGGGTCAAAACCTACCACATGGTTCTAATAAACACAAAACTTTAAGTATTTTCTAGGCAACCAATGGGGTGATATGTTATGTATTCGACGCGTCTTAAGCTCAAAACAAATAGTGTCCGTCTGAAATAAGAATTTGTGGACCCTTTTCACTTTTAACACAAACATTAAGAAAACACATTACCCACCATATAATTAAATTTGCACCACACAAATACACTACCCCACCATACAATTAAATTTGGACCAAACAAACACTTACCAAATAAGGAAATATGGATAGTATCGTGAATATACGAAAATAGAAATGAGGAATGTTATTAAGAATATGAGGAGTATGTTTTTGTTTATCTTTATTTTTGGCACAATAGGAAAATAAGTAAATGATAATGGACCATTTGTGATTCCACTTATTGAATGACAAGTAAACAATAGTCGATCAAAGACCTTAAAATGAAAATGGTAAACAAATGACCTGGACGGAGACAGAACATTACATTAAAAGCAACAATTAAAAGGCCTTAATACGGAAAAAATGATTAGAGAGAAAGTATGATGTATACCCCAAGAATAGGATCTTCAGGAGCTTGAACAAGATGGGCAAATGCTGAATTAGCATTGAACCCAGAAGTAATTGACGGAAAAACAGATACCCCTTCATATTCAGATGACTCCATTGTTGACACCTTCAAATGTCTTGCTAAAGTACTCATTCTTCTCCCTGCTATAGCTGAGCTATCACTTGATGACATTGATGACGCTTCTTTATGATCCATTGTTTTTTTTTTTGAATCAAAAGGGTATCAGCTTTTGTGTTTATTATAATCCGATGAATGATGAATATTCTTGTTTGATTAGTAATTAGTAAATCATTAAAGTAAAAATGGGGGTATGTTTGGTGATTGTTGGAGTCGTGGAAGGAATGGGAAATGTTGCGTGCCAAAACAAAGAGGAGATCGGGAATGGGGTCCCTTTGGGAAAGGACAATTCAGGTAACTTTGTCAACACAAATTTGGAACACGTTTCGAGGTAAATTGACTGACCGACTGTCCAACCCTTATCTGGGTCAGTTGGTCGTACTTTAGACAGGGCGATTCGTCTTATTGTTTTAGACGGCTTAAGCTCCTTCACAAAATAGCAAGTGGAAGTTATACTTTATCCCTTCATTTGCATCACTTGCTCTTTTGTGAGAGGTTCCATCCGTCTGATGCAATAAGACAGGTCGCCCTACTTGAAACAAGAATTAGTATATTTGTTTTTATGTTATATGCAAATTCCGGCGAAACCAACCCGCCCCGAAAATGTTAAACTGAATTGACTAAATTGACACAAGCGCCAATGGGTCTAGGTAAACATGTTCGGGTGGGGTCAATTCGAGCTAGTTTTGACATATTATCGGATTAGGTCGGATTGGGTTGTTTCGATAAGGTGTTTCTCTTGGTATGTTGGTGGGGTCATTTTCGGGACAAACGAACATAGGTTATTACACGTTCGAGTCATTTTTTGGATCAATGATTAATAAAAATAAAAGTACGTTTAGTATTATTATCTTCTAATTTAGTTTTGTATTGATTATTTATTTTTGACGTAAATAATATAATGTTTGCTTTTAAATTAGTTATATCAAATCTTTTTTTATCAATCAGGGTTATATTTTGTCGGGTCATTCCAGGTCAGGTGAATTCGGATCGGGTCAGTTTTGGAACAACAAAGCTCGATTCTGGTCGGGTCATTTCCGATTTAGGATCATATTTGAGGGTTGTAGTTCGGGTCAATTCCGGGTCTCGAGTCAACCTTTTTGGATTGGTTGGTTTTGTCATGTCTAAGTCTGGCTAAGATTATGAACAAAGTCACTATCTGATGTAGTGGCTTTGGTGTGTTGTATGACAATAAGAAAAAACGGAAAATACATATTATGCTCTTTAATTATGTACCTCTTCAGAGAAAAAAAAACAATTCTTCAATCACAATAATTAGGTTATCTTATTTTTCTCTTACATGCTCTCCACCTCTTTAGAGGAATAACCCAACTTATGGGTGCTCTTCTTTTTTTTTTGGGAAAAGTAAACTTTCATTAATATTGCAAAAGATCCCATTACAAGAATATTTATATGATAGAATGACTAGAATCCCAAATGGATCAACCATTACTCGCCAATACTCTTTCAAACCAATCTAAGACTCTTTGATTCCTACACCTGAGAATTGAGATTACACTGACCTAATCTCATCCTTACATCAACATGTATTTTCGCAACTAAAACTTCTGGCCGCAGTAAAAACAACATCAATTCTACTCTTGTTTCTGCACATTCAAACTTGGTACATCAAACATGCTAGTGTAACTGCAATAGCCTGCTTCAAACTAGCAGAACTCATACACAACTGTAACCACGACATCATGCGGTCCTGGACTGGGATCATTACCCCGCACCACTCAACTATCTCCTGCAAGAATAATTTGCTGTAAATGCACTCAAAACAAATGAGCGGTACCTGGTGACCCACACAAAAAACAATAGTTTTGTTGAATGATATTCATTTTCATCAGTATGTGTTGTGTCAAGGGTCTGTTCTGCACAATCAGCCAACAAAAGAACAAATGCTTAAGACAAATCCATTTATTCACCACCCAAGGGATTCAAGGTACCTGGTGACCCTCTGGCCTAAGCCAGTTATAACCAATACTGAGAGTATAGGGTTGCGCAGCCCTACTCCAAGGACTATAAAAAAAACTCACTCTTCATAGCATTCTTCACCTGACAGATCTTCCTCTGAGCTCAGCTAGTGATGCGGGAGCACTAGAAGAAAATGAAAATGAAATTTTGATTAGTCGAAATGTAACTCACATTTCTGAAGGTTTCAAAATGGGCTCAAATCAAGTTAACATGATAACATTGTGGAAGGACAACAACATTGGCAGCAACTAATTTCTGTTTTACTAATTTCCTAATTTAATAATAAGGAGCAAATAAAATAGTGTGGTGATCTTATTTAATAATAAGGTAGTGTTCACACTATTTCCTAATTTCTATCTAGCTATTTTAAGGTAAGTACTAGTAGTATAAATACCAAGCTATGTAATCTGAATTATTCACACAATTGAGAATTGAATTCAAGTTATTACTTGTTTGTTCTTATTAGCTTGCGAGCTTTAAGTTCTATTATTTACTTCTTGCGAGAGGGAAATAATAATCATTCTTCCTTGCGAGGTTGAATTCGTGTGTTCTTGATATCTTGCGAGGTTGAAAGATCATACACGAGTTGGTCAAGTTGTCTTGCGAGATCACTTGATTAATTCAAGTCTTAGTTGAGTGATCTTGCGAGATTGTCTTCGCTAATTCATATATTTTATTTTTTTCGTTCCAACACATATAAAAACCCCAAAAATACAGTTGATTTCGCTGCAACATAAATACAGAAAACAAAATAAACAGTCCGTTCAATTGTTTAGTTTAAAATCGAGCAGTTTTACATCAATTTGGTTACCATAGCTAGTTTTTGATTTGTTTCTTAACAAATCGCTTCTTGGGAGGACGTGACAATGCCAGAGAATACAGAATCAAGTGGAGATAACACATCGTTTCAAGATCAATTGAACGCGATGAATGGAAAAGTGGATGACCTAGGCTACACATTAAAAGAGTTCATGAAGATGTATAACCAAGATCCAAAAGGTCATGGTATGATACCGAGTAGAAGTAGGTCTGGAGAGAGTTCAGATTCGGAAAAGGAAAATGTGATCTCCAAGAACAAGAAGGAAAGACAAAACGATGATGACCGAGGCCTAAAGCTTGACATACCTGATTTCAATGGTGATTTAGATCCAGAGAAGTTTATGGATTGGATTAGGCAAACGGACGAGTCTTTGAATACAAGGAGTATGATGAGCATAAACAGTTCAAGGTAGCTATTCTTAAACTTACTAAATATGCATCTTTATGGTATGAAAACTTGAAGAAACAACGAAAGAGAGAAAAGAAGAGTAAGATCGATACTTGGGAGAAATTGAAGAAACACCTAATGAAGAGATTCTTACCTAAAGATTATGAACAAGAGAACTACCTAAAGTTGCAAGCCTTATCACAAGAAAATCTGTTTGTGGCCGAGTATATCAAGGAATTTGAGAAGATGACGATGCTTTGTGACCTAGAAGAAAAGGAAGAGCTTAGAGTTGCAAGGTTCATCAAAGGACTAACACCCTCACTTTCTAATAGGGTTGAGGTGCAAATCTATGAAGGGTTCGATGATGTATGTCGACTAGCCCTAAAATTTGAGAAACATGACAAAGCAAGGAAACCTTATGCTTATTCAAGGAGTACAAGTGTTAGCACAAGTTCTTATTCTAAGCTAACACCTAGCAAGCCTAAGGAGACCATAAAAGAGGATGTAAAAGACAAAGGAAAAGGAGTAGCCGTGGAGCCTAGGGCTGGTTCATTGAGGCAGTGTTTTAAGTGCCAAGGCTATGGGCACATAGCAAACGAATGCCCACAAAAACGAGCACTTACCATTCAAGATTTGTGTGGACTAGTTCCTGAATTTGTCACGCCTGAACATATTTCCAATATGTCCGAAATTGACGAAAGTGAAGAAGATGGAGTGGCTTATGATGTTGATCCATTGAGTGAAGAAGAATGCTTGGTTATTCGAAATCTTCATGTGGAAACAAGCCCAATTGAGGTTGATCAAGGAGAACAAATCTTTCACACTCGATGTAAGGTTCATAACAAAATTTGCAATCTTATCATTGACAGTGGTTCTTGTACTAATGTTGCGTCCAAGGAATTGGTTGATGATCTAAAACTTCAAACGAGAAACCATGGGAAACCTTACAAGTTACATTGGTTGAATGGAGACAATGGTATACAAGTAAGGAAGCAAGCTTTGATTTATTTAAACTTGGGACCTTATAATGATGAAATTTGGTGTGATGTGATTCCTATGAGTGCGTGCCATATTCTATTGGGACGACCGTGGCAATTTGATCGAAAGGTTGAGCATGATGGGAGAACCAATGTGTATAGCGTGACTAAAGGCAAAACAACATTCAATTTAAAGCCTTTACCACCTAACAAGGTCAAGGAGTTGAAATCAAAGAAGGGAAGCTTATTCATGGAGGCTCAAGAGGTTGAAGAGGCGTTGGCTCGTGGAGAACCAACCTATATTCTAATGGTGCGAGATTTAGATACAAAAGAACAAAGTGACAGCCGTGAGGTTCAAGGGCTGTTAAAAGAGTTTTGCGATGTCTTTCCCGATGATTTGCCAAAGGGGCTACCTCCTCTTAGAGGTATTGAACATCAAATCGATCTAATTCCAGGAGCTTCGTTACCAAACAAACCGGCTTACCGTTGTAATCCCGAGGAAGCAAAGGAATTGCAAAGGCAAGTGCAAGAGTTGATCGATATGGGTTATGTCCAAGAGAGCCTAAGTCCTTGTGCCGTACCAGCTTTGTTGGTGCCCAAGAAAGACGGGACATGGCGAATGTGTATCGATAGTAGAGCGGTGAATAATATCACTATCAAATACCGATTTCCTATGCCAAGATTAGATGATATGTTAGATGAGTTAAATGGATCACAAGTGTTCTCTAAATTGGATTTGCGAAGTGGATATCATCAAATGAGAATCCGTGAAGGGGACGAGTGGAAGACGACGTTCAAGACTAAGCAAGGGTTGTATGAATGGCTTGTTATGCCATTTGGGCTTTGTAATGCTCCAAGTTCGTTTATGAGATTGATAAATGAGGTGTTAAGACCGTTCTTGAACAAGTTCGTCGTGGTGTATCTTGACGATATTCTGATTTATAGCAAGAACAAAGAGGAGCACTTAGAACATCTTCGTGTAGTGTTCGATATGTTACGAAAACAGAAGCTATTTGGGAAGATGGAGAAGTGTACATTTATGGTGCCTAGTGTGGTGTTCTTAGGGTACATTGTTGGCAAGGATGGTATAAGCATGGATCCATCCAAAGTAGAAGCTATAAAAGCATGGCCGCCTCATAAGACAACAACTGAAGTTCGTAGTTTTCATGGATTGGCTTCGTTCTATCGAAGGTTCATTCAAAATTTCAGTTCGATTATGGCGCCTATGACAGAGTTGACGAAGAAGGGTGAATTTGTGTGGACACCTAGTGCACAAAAGGCATTCGATGAGGTAAAAGCTAAACTTAGTTCTGCACCTATTTTAACACTTCCTAATTTCGATATTGTTCGAAGTTGAATGTGATGCGAGTGGAGTAAGGATTGGGGCTGTTTTGGTACAAGAGAAACGAGCAATTGCCTATTTTAGTGAGAAATTGCTTGGGTGGAGCTCGTTTGAATTATTCGACATATGATAAAGAGTTCTATGCCATTGTAAGAGCTTTGGATCATTGGAGTCATTACTTGAGGCCTAAACCTTTTGTGCTACATTCGGATCATGAGGCATTGAAGCATATTCATGGGCAACAAAAGTTGAATCCTAGACATGCCAAGTGGGTTGAATTTCTATAATCTTTTACTTTCTCATCAAAGTATAAGACATGAGCTTCAAATATAGTTGCCGATGCATTATCTCGAAGGCATACATTATTGATCGAGTTGGATGCAAGGATGCTTGGGTTTGAACATATCAAAGAACTGTACAAATCTAATCCGGAGTTCTCAAGGGATATTATCGAACCAACGGGGTTGTATTCGGTCCAAGATGGTTATCTATTCAAAGCTAATCGACTATGCATTCCTAATGGGTCGATTCGTGAGCTATTGGTTCGAGAAGCTCATGGTGGTGCTATTGATGGACACTTTTGAGTGAACAAGACACTTGACATAATAAGTGAACATTTCTTTTGGCCTAAGATGAGCAAGGATGTGCAAGAGATCGTGTCAAAGTGTGTGGTGTGCCAAAAGTCGAAGAGCACGTTCAAGAAGGGATTATACACGCCCTTACCCGTGCCTACACAACCATGGAACGAGGTTAGTATGGACTTTATACTTGGTTTACCTAGAACTCAAAGAGGAAAGGATTCGATTATGGTTGTTGTGGATCGATTTTCGAAGATGGCTCATTTTATTCCATGTCACAAAACCGACGATGCTACAAAAGTTGCTGAACTTTATTACAAAGAGATTGTTCAATTACATGGTAGACCTCTTACTATTGTGTCGGATCGAGATGTTAAGTTCTTAAGCTATTTTTGGAATACATTATGGAGGTTGGTTGGAACAAAGTTGTTATTTAGTACGTCTCATCATCCACAAACTGATGGACAAACCGAGGTGACAAATAGAACTTTGGGAAACTTGTTGAGGGGTTTGGTTAGTAAGACTACCAAGGATTGGGATGTTAAGCTAGCTCACACAGAGTTTGCTTATAATCGAACACCTTCAATGACGACGGGAAGATCACCATTTGAGATTGTCTATGAGGTGAATCCGTATCTTCCTATTGATTTGGTTCCTATACCAAAGAAAGATGTGTTGAGTTTCGAAGCTAAGGAAAGACAAGCTGCGTTTCTTCGTGTTTGTGAGCAAGTTCGAGCACAAATCGAGAAATCAAATGCTAAATACAAGGAAAAAGCGAATAAACATCGAAAACAACCTGTTTTCAATGTTGGAGATTTAGTGTGGTTACACTTGAGAAAGGAGCGATTTCCATCAAAGAGAAAGAATAAATTG